>LN483487.1:403457-427596 GCA_900002565.1 Culicoides sonorensis | reverse complement strand
TAAGATGATTAAAATCGGATCAAATTTGATATTGTTTTGGTTGGAAAAACTTTGATACGATGAAGCTCGTTGTACTCATTTTTGGTCAATCTTAACGTCACTTTACATGGCTGTAACTTTTGATGAAACAACACCCCAAAGATAATTTTTGCACCGTTAAATCACTCAAATTCACACCTTTTTATCGATCATAAGATGATTAAAATCGGATCAAATTTGATATTGTTTTGGTTGGAAAAACTTTGATACGATGAAGCTCGTTGTACTCATTTTTGGTCAATCTTAACGTCACTTTACATGGCTGTAACTTTTGATGAAACAACACCCCAAAGATAATTTTTGCACCGTTAAATCACTCAAATTCACACCTTTTTATCGATCATAAGATGATTAAAATCGGATCAAATTTGATATTGTTTTGGTTGGAAAAACTTTGATACGATGAAGCTCGTTGTACTCATTTTTGGTCAATCTTAACGTCACTTTACATGGCTGTAACTTTTGATGAAACAACACCCCAAAGATAATTTTTGCACCGTTAAATCACTCAAATTCACACCTTTTTATCGATCATAAGATGATTAAAATCGGATCAAATTTGATATTGTTTTGGTTGGAAAAACTTTGATACGATGAAGCTCGTTGTACTCATTTTTGGTCAATCTTAACGTCACTTTACATGGCTGTAACTTTTGATGAAACAACACCCCAAAGATAATTTTTGCACCGTTAAATCACTCAAATTCACACCTTTTTATCGATCATAAGATGATTAAAATCGGATCAAATTTGATATTGTTTTGATTGGAAAAACTTTGATACGATGAAGCTCGTTGTACTCATTTTTGGTCAATCTTAACGTCACTTTACATGGCTGTAACTTTTGATGAAACAACACCCCAAAGATAATTTTTGCACCGTTAAATCACTCAAATTCACACCTTTTTATCGATCATAAGATGATTAAAATCGGATCAAATTTGATTTTTTTTTATTTTGGGTAAATTTTATATTAAATCGGATCAAATTTTATTTTGTTTTGATTGGAAACGTCACTTTACATGGCTTTAACTTTTGATGAAACAACACCCCAAAGATAATTTTTGCACCGTTAAATCACTCAAATTCACACCTTTTTATCGATCATAAGATGATTAAAATCGGATCAAATTTGATATTGTTTTGATTGGAAAAACTTTGATACGATGAAGCTCGTTGTACTCATTTTTGGTCAATCTTAACGTCACTTTACATTGCTGTAACTTTTGATGAAACAACACCCCAAAGATAATTTTTGCACCGTTAATTCACTCAAATTTACACCTTTTTATCGATCATAAGATGATTAAAATCGGATCAAATTTGATATTGTTTTGATTGGAAAAACTTTGATACGATGAAGTTCGTTGTACTCATTTTTGGTCAATCTTAACGTCACTTTACATGGCTGTAACTTTTGATGAAACAACACCCCAAAGATAATTTTTGCACCGTTAAATCACTCAAATTCACACCTTTTTATCGGTCATAAGATGATTAAAATCGGATCAAATTTGATATTGTTTTGATTGGAAAAACTTTGATACGATGAAGCTCGTTGTACTCATTTTTGGTCAATCTTAACTTCACTTTACATGGCTGTAACTTTTGATGAAACAACACCCCAAAGATAATTTTTGCACCATTAAATCACTCAAATTCACAATTTTTTTCGATTATAAAAATATAAAAAGAAACTCCAGTATTTCATTTTAAATTAATTTTATTGGTCACATTGATAATGTTTTCTTTTATTTTCATTTAGTTTATAATATACTCAATATAATAGGTATAGGTTAAGGTTAAGGTATATTATTCTATCAATTAATGGTATTATAATTAAATCATATAATATCCCTTTTTTATAATATTTACTACAATCATACTCTTACTTGTTTTCAATTTATTATTATTAATTTGATAATAATTATAATTATTATTTTATATTGATTTATATTCATTCAATTTTAGGCTAGAACTAGAAGACTTTTCATAATAATAATTATATTATTGTATGAACGGTGATTCTTGCAACTGAGTCGATAAGCAGACCATCGTTTGACAAGTTAACTAAACAAAATAAACAATTTACAAGTTTTTGTTTTCTAAAATTTTCAAATAATTCATTAAAAAATTGCTTGCATAGTTATTTTATTTAATTATATTTACAAGAAATTGTAATGTCTACTTATGAGTGTATTATGCACAAATAAAATAAAAATTGTACTGGAAAAGTGTGTTTTTATCTGAACATGTTAATTTTAAATTATCATATTTTCTAACATGAACATTGAAAACTGTGCACTTTTCAAACATGAATTTCGAAAACTGCGCACCTTTCCAAACATGAATTTCGAAAACTGCTCACATTTCCAACAAGAATTTCGAAAACTGCGCACTTTTAAAACATTGAATTTCGAAAACTGCGCACTTTTCGGACATTGAAAATTTTGAAACATCACCCTACTCATGTGTATGTTTCCCTGTTACTTTTGTAATAAAACAGTAATTAAAGAACTATGAATTATTGAAAATCTGAAGTTAGGAACAGGAGAACATAAACATGAGGAGGTTGATTTTTAAAAACTTCCAATTTTCGAAAACTGCGCAGTTTTGTATAACAGTTATGTCCGAAAAGTCCGCAGTTTTCGAAGTTAATATTAGAAAAGTGCGCAGATTTCGAATTTCAATGTTTGAAAAGTACGCAGTTTTCAATATTCATGTTTGCTGATTAAAAATTTATATGTTTTGATTAAAACACTCTTTTTCAGTACAATTTTTTTTGTTTTATTTATCAATAATACCCTTATAAGAAAACATTACAATTTCATGTAAGCAATTTTGTAATGAATTATTTGAAATTAAAAAAAAAACAGAACTTGTAAATCATCTTTATTGTTTAGGTAACTGTCGAACGCTGGTCTTCTCATCGACGATTGTTCGAATTTAATCAGTTGCAAGAATCACTGTTCATACAATATTAAACAACTTATCGTATAATGTTTAAAGGAATACAATTTGACCAAATTAATTTTTTTTTATTTTCATTTAAATTTAACTTAAAATAATAATTTGACTATCATATATTTTGACTAAAAATACATTTATATATATTTATATGTATAATGTTAATAAAATTTTATACAAATAATAATAATTTTAATCTCATATTCTTAATTCCTTTTATATTTTTAGTTTATTCATGTTATTTTTATTATTATTTTTTAAAATATTGATTATATGTATGTATTTTTTTATAATAATTATTTTTATTATTATTATTATTTTAGTATTGGAATTTTAATATTTAATGCACTTAATTTAATGTAATTTAACTAGGCGCAATTGGAAACATAAAACTTGCCTTCGTTTTATATGTATAAATATTTATAATGAACGATCATGGTATTTAATGTTATGTATGAACGAAGGATGGAACGAGTATTAAAAGTGAAGAAACATTTGAATTTTCTTAGATTTTCATTCATTTTAGTACAATTATAATGTATTTTATTTTTTTTTTTATTATTTTTAATGGTTATAATGATGATGATTAATTATAATAATAATAATACTTTTGAAAATGGCTGTGTAATTTATTTTTTGTATAAGGATGTTGATGGAACATTATAGAATAAAGTTTTTTAATCATGTTTATACTGAATTTGATTGTTTGGACTATTATTAAAATTATATTCTCATAGACACATATTTTATTATAAGTATTTTAAAGATGATTGTTTAATTGTTTATTTGAATTTAAAGGTAATGTTTATGTTTAAAACTCATTTTTAATCGGTAACAGACACCATTGCTATTTATTCATATGTTTTTTTATATAATTTTATATTGTTTTTATTGATTTTGAATATTGTATTTGATATTTTATTGTTTTTATGTTAATATTGTATTTTTTTTTTTTAATAAAGTTAACATTCATATTTGTATTTTGATAATAATGATAATAACAATAAGTTTTTATGCATTTTGTTTGACAGCAGCTATTAAATTTTTTTTTATATTTTATTGATCATATAAGGGAATTTTAAATGTTTATATTCAAAAATACTGGAAAATCATCAATTCAACTTAAAAATTCATTTTAAAGGATTTTATTATCAAATTAAATAGAAATTTGTACGCTCATAAAGGAACTTTTAAATATATTTGCTTGTATGCTATTATAATGTGCTCAAAAAGAAAAATTCATATTATAAAAATATCTGTTTGGCATGATTTACTTTTATTCTGTTTAATTATTTTTTCATCTAAAATCCCCTAATTACAATTTTTTTGATATTCATAGTTTCACTACATTAAAATACATCATTGTTAAATGTTTGTGTATAAAGTTAGCAATAGTAAGTTAGTATATTTGTATTAATTTTTTTATTCTTCTTCTTCTAGTATTGGGTGGTTCGTTGATTAAAAAGTTACATTTAATAGCAATAAAGAGCCATTTTTTATTATAAGACATGTGATATTTTTTCACATTATTTGTGATCATGACATTTATTTTCAAGGTACCTTTGTAATACTTTTTTTATTCAGGCCTATTATTAATTTTAATTTAACAAAAAAAAAATAAAATAAAATAAAAATTCCTTTGATTTGATTTTCATTTCATTTCAATTCGCTCATTCATTTAATAAAAAAAATCCTTCAGTTTCATTACAATTCAATACAAAAATCTTTAAATCGGTACTTGATGGGATCATAAAGAATTGATTTTTTTTTATTTGGTGTTTAATGATTAATGTTATATTTTAATGAATAAAAAACATTAAATGGACAAGGATTAAATTACAATTTAAATCCAATTTTCCATTCATTCCTTATTTATTTTATATTCCAAATTCGTAAAAACATTGAAAGACTTGTCTGTTATTTTATTTTTTTCATTAATATTATATTATTATTTTATTGATATTTGATTTTATTTTAATTATTATTTTTTTTTAATTAAATTTCTAAAAAGTTTTATAAGATAAATGTTTCATGTGTGTATGTTTAAGTGGACGCCCAATTAATTCAACCTTCTGTTAATTTATTTTTTGATAAAATTATTTTGATTATTTTACTCTTGACTGCTTGCACGACGTGCCATTTCGGGAGTTGTCGGAGGAAGCACCAATGGTTTCTTCAAAATTTGTGGTTTGACCTTGACTTGTGGCTTAAAGGAGGTGAGATTTGATGATTGTGTTGTTGAATTGGAAGAACTTGACCCACCATCAGATCGCTTTAGACACCCACCTGTCAAATGAAGACCTGCCAGCTGTGAGGCGAATTTTTGTGTGTTATGTAATGGAATTGGTGATTTTGAGACATCTCGTAGTGATCGTGAAATACTTTGTTTTTCCTCAAGACTAGAACCTGGTTCGTTTATATGTAAAATTTCATCATTAGTTGCATCATTATCGTCTGAATGGATTTCAACAGTTGGAACTCGTGACATTCCTTCTTGTTGTGGTCTCACTTCGGCTTTGGGTTTCTCTGCAAGTGATTTATTTTCTAGTTTAACTTCTTTCTTTGCCACCTCACTCTCATGTAAAAATCTCTCATTTTTCTTTAACGTACATTGATTTTGTGTGGCAAATCGTTCAGCTGAAGTTACATTTTCCGTCTCCGAATCAAGTGATTCCCGTGATGCCCTTATTTGAGCATCAGCTAAGTCACTCGGGAGATCCATCACCAAATCAGGTGCAATGCGATTTCGTGTCAAAATACGTTGAGAGCCCAGATTTTGTTGGGATTTCCCTGCAGCACGTTGTTGCCACAAATCACGATGTTGCTGGAATATCGACGCACCCAAAGCAACACGATTCTCAGACAAACTCAAACTCTTACTATGATATCGACGGACATTGTGACGAGTTTCAGGGACATTGTCATCTGACGACGCATCACCATTTTTATTGTTCATCTCACTCGGATCTGAATACCGTTTATCACTCTCATTTTCTGTATTTTCTGGCATATCACAATCAATACCATCACTATTACGTAAAAGGGACAATTTGGGACCAGGTTCTTCCTTACACTTGGGACGTAAAACGACACTTTCGTCTTCAACACCACTTTCACTATCTTTTGATGATGACAGCACAATTTTTGTAGGCTCAGCATAAATTGGTTCGGGACGATTATTTGCACGCTTATCTGATGTCTGGAAAAATCAATAAAAAAACATAAAAATGTTATGAAATTAATCGTTAGTCAGGTTTTATGCTTAAAATTAATGAAATTGTTATTAGATGACTGAATTCAAATAATTTAACCGAATTTAGTGTAAATGAATCAAATGAGATATTTTTTTTTTATCATTTTACATTGAAAAAAGGGATTTATGATAATTATTAGTTTTGAAATGATTGCAATTATTTACAGTTTTTGCTTCAATTTCATGTTAAAGGTTATTAATTTCAAAAAAATTGATCAATTTCATACCAAAAATGAATGTTTTGATGTTAAATCATGTTAATGTCTATTCTAAATGAGTTTGATTAACTTTTATTAGTTTTAGGGGAAAAAACATCAAATGTTAATTAAAAATTGAATGCAAATCAAACAAATGATAATAATAAAAGTCTTTCTCACCTTATTTATTTTTTTTTACGGTATGCGAAGAATTGTGAACAGTTTTAATTTAATATTTTTTTTAAAGAGAATTATTAACAACTTTTATTTAGAAAAGTACTTTACTTAGAAGACTCTCATTTGAATTGAGCGAACTGTATTTGTTATGAAAATAAAAAAAAAAAAAATAATCAAATAAAAAATTTCATAAGTAACAAATCATGTGAAATTATAAAAAAAATGTATTGAAAAATGTTATTTACAATTCATTCGGTTATTTTTTCAGATTTTCATTGAATTGAGTTTCAGATTGAACAGAAAATGATTAAAAAAAATCAAATACACTCCAATTCATGCAATAATTTAAAATAATTGTTAAGAAACACAACAGAACAGAACGAGATTTCTTTGATAACTGAATAAAAAAATAATTCACAAGCAAGAGATGAGAAAAAAATACAAATGAAAGTAAAATAAAAGGTGAAGAAACATAAAAATTGCATGCAATAAAGGCGTGACCTTGAAAAAAATACACAAAACTAATTAAAATCTAATTTTTTTTTTTAAATCTAATTTCTATTCAAAATGCTTGTATGATGAGCTGAATTTCATTTTAATGACTAATTTTAAAAAACTGCATCAAATTGGAGTTGAATTTCTTTTTTTATAAAAATATTTTATTTTCTTATTAAATTTACTTTACACATAAACATCAAATTTTAACATACATTCATTTTCATTTAAAATTAATGAATAATAATATAAAAAAATTAAAATAAAAAAAATTGAAATTAAACTAACTTAAATACAACAATAAAAATTAAATTTAAATTTAAACAGAAAAAAAATCTTATTCTAAGCTAATTTTTATTATATTTTAAATCATTTTAATTTTGATTTGATGCGATGTTGACCAGAAATTGATTCAATTAAATTTGATTCGGATTTTGACAATATGATTCCAGCATATTTTTTCTTTTTTCATATATATTTTGCACATATACAAACATTTTTTGTTTAATTTTATAATATTTTGAGCTAAAAAAATAATTAATATTCATGTAAATGAAAATAACACAAAAAATTAAAATTAAAATAAAAGTACAATTAAAGCATGCGATAAAATAAAATTAAATGTTAAAATGAAAAATTTTACAGTGAAATGTGAAATTTTTCATTTTTTTGAATTGAAGAAGCAAAAAATGTACAATACAGTTGAAATAAAAAAAAGATAAATTTGTGCAATTTCTGTAAGAATATTGACAGACTGTGCAAAATTGGTAAGAGACATTTTATTTTTACATTTAAGACTATTTTTTATTTCTAAGGTTGACATGTAATTTTAACACAACAGTGACATAAAGAAAGATTGTTTTGATTTAAAAACAGAGTGACATTTAAAAAAAAAACATAAAAATAAGAAGACAAAGATTACATTACAACGAAATATGTTCAAACAGTAGTTTCTAGTACCTCATATGTAAAATGATTTGAATCCTCCATAAATTCAATTGTATTTTCAAATGAATGCGGTTCATCATGATACACATAACCCGAATGTTTTTTAAGTTGTTCCGTATTTTCATACTGTGGAAAATCCGTTTCTTTAAGACCATTTTTGTCTTTGTGCTCGGGATCCGGGACCACAGCTATGGATTGTACGTGATGTGGTGTACTTGTTTGTGAGATGGATTTTGGCAGGACTGGTGCTGGAATTGATGCACTAACTGTGGATGTTGTATAATCACTGCCATATGTGATATTTGAAAGTGTATTTGAGTTCTGAGTACATATTGAGAGCTGACTGTTTAGGGAAATGTTTCCACTAGGACGTCGTTTACGCACAGACTCCTCAGAACTCGATGACTTTAAGTGATCACTCGACTTTTCACGGTCTTCATCCCTAAATATGATATGAATAAGTAAAATGAATATTAAAATACAATAAATTAAGCCTTACTTTATTTTCAATGAAATATATTTATCAGGAATTAAACCAGTTTTACCATTAACCTGACCTCTCCACCAATCATTGGAAACCTTTTAATTGAAAAATTTTGAGTTTAATGAAATTCATATTAAAATCAATGTTTAAATTTACTTGATTGTATAACGTGACAGCTTCTCCTTTTCTAAGTGAAAGTTCTCTTTCAGATCTAGCATTAAAATCAAATTGGACAGTCGCTTCAAATGTATCAGACTCATCTTCGGAGGGATAAACTTCAGAATCGGGATCTTCAGTCACTTGATCTGTGGGCGAATCTCCAACATCACTGAAAGTTTAAATTCAATATTTTTGATTGTGTTCTTGAATAAATGAATGAAAAAGATAACTTACATTTCATCGAATGGCTCATTTGTGATATATTTCTCATAAAATTGGCCACCGATGTCTCGTGGAAAAACGTCCTCATGATAAATAATTATATTTTTAATAAGCTCGTTCACCTTTTTTTTAAGACGAAAAAAATAAATTAATTTCAATTCGAAAAAATTTAAAAAAAAGAAAATCTCACTTGATTCTGATATTGGACCTGATCCTTATCCTCAGGGGCAGGCATCAAAGTAGGTCCAAAACAGATCGCTAAATTATAGGCATCCATCATATTTTCATCCGAGTATTCTGATAAACTGTTAAATTATGATGAAATTTCATATTAATAAATTAATTTGAATTAATATCTAAGAAAAAACTTACTGGTTAAGGAAGTCAAACAAATATCTGACAACAATGATGACGGAACGTGGAAGATTTGAGATGAATTTTCGGATTCCTTGGATAATTTCCTGTTTTGTATCTAATTCTATTGAAATGAAAATAATTTTTAAGCATAAATTTAAATTTTAACTTTAAAATTTTTTTTAGTACTCACGTGCTATCGATAGAAGGTGATCAAAGTAAATGATTGGAAATATCGGCTCACGTAATTCACGTAAAAATAATTTCAATACACCTGCAACTGAGTTAATGTCAGACGCATCTGTGGTATCTGCAAGTGGATCGTCTCCCCTTTCAAACCACTCTCGGAAGTTACTGATTTCAACTTGTGATCCAGAAACTCGGAATATTCCTTGGTGGTGTAGCCCATATAAATTGATGATTTTAATGCAACTTCTCATTATGAGTGGGATATCTTCACCAGTTGCTTCCAAATATTCTTCCAATGATCCACCGAAAAGTTTTGGACGACCTGACATATTCATTCTACCAATTCGTTTACTGCAAAATGAAATGTAACGGTTATTTTATGATTGAAATTTTGAATTGAAATGTGAAAAATGAAATGGAAAACGGAATATTTAAAAATAATAAAAAAACGATGCTTACCGTTTTGGTGCTAATGCCTTGTTACTTGTAATACTGCTGTTGAGAACAGATTCCTTTGCTAGAATATTTCTCAAAAATTCTGCTTTGGAATCAAGTCTGGCAATTCTTGATGTGCAAAGAATGTATTCTCGTATTTTCTGTTGATGAAATTTAATTGTAAATAATTTAAATTTGCTTTTAAACAGTTTATGCTTACCGTTATGTAAAATTCTTCGATCTCCTGTTTATCCGAACGTTGTTTTGGCGTAATGGTATCAAGTTTATTGAATTGTGTGTCGCCAAACAAGCTACTGCAATCATAATCTTTGCAATTCAGAATTTCCAGGAGATTAACTTCAGCAGCTTCCAATGTCTTCCATATTTCTTCAGATTCCATGCGTAAATTATTGACTCGTTGTTCCAAATGTTGTAAGCGTGATTCCATTTCTGTATGCAAGGCTTTTTGTAATTCAGGTTCAACCTTTAACATTTTTTTCATAATAAATTAGAAAATTTTAAAGCTTTATTGTAAAATTCTCACCTCATCCTGTTGCCCTTGGAATTCCAATCGTTTTGGAATCATAAAAGCACCGTGATGTTGTTCAAGGAACTTTTGTTTGTCAGCACGACTATCCATTGCATGTACAATGTGTGATAATGTCTCAGCATTGGAAAGCACTGCACGACATCTACCCTGATCTGCAGATACGTGCAATAACAATGCACGTGACACAACTGAATGGAATCCTAAGTCCATGCACTTTTATAGGAAATTTAAAAAAAATATATTAAAATGATTATTTTTGTTTTAATTGAAATTTTTAAGGTTTAACTCACATCAATTAAATCACTTAAATCTTCTACAAAATATTTGTGAATGGTGGTATTGGATGCCTCTAAACATAATTGATATTCATTTTTGGCTTTTAAAGCCTTCAGTCTTGCATCTGTGTATTTGTTTAAGCGCTGAAATATAAAAAAAATTCATTAATATTAATTTGGAGAGGAAATCTTCGAATTTTATCTACCTTGAGCACTTCTTTTTCAATCAGTCTATACTTTTTACTACGATCTAGTTTTTCTTTTGGTACAGTCTGCTGTAATTTGGTCCGTTGTGTTTCAGCAGCTCGTAATTTCTTTTCCGCCTCTTTGCATTCTGTCTGGTACGTGTGATACGTTTTCATTGTTGTGTGTAATTCCTGTAAAACTCTCAGTATCTCTTCATGTGTCTCATATCCAATTTCACGGCACTACACATAAAAAGGAAGGAAAATATAAAGAAAAAATTGTTAACTTGAGGTAAATTTACTCACCCTTCGATATATTCGTTGCACATCTTCACACACTGTCTGTAGTCGGGCAACTAAATGTGTCGAATATATTTCAGACAATGCCGCATGATCTTTGGACAATGATTTTGTTTGATTAACCAACTGTTGCCAGCATGAGTATGACGAAAATAATGGCCATTGTTCTCGTCTTGATTTTAAATGAAATGCAACAAAAAAAAGTTAAATATTTACATTTTAACATTAAATTACAGTAAAAACTCACTTTTGTTTCTGTTCCTTGTGTCTCAACTGCAGACTTTTTGCAAGTTTATCAAGACTTTTACTGTAGTCAAGTTCGACTTCGCCTCGTCTTCTAAAAAAATCCTGTAATTCCTGTATGAGAGACACTTGAGACTCAACACGTACATCCAAACATCTTAATTGCTCGTTTAATTGGAGACGAATATCTAAAAATAAACAATGGAAATGAAAGAAAAATTTTAATTACTTTGTTATTTCAAGTGAATGGCGATAAAAAGAGTGAAAATGTCCTTTTTTTTTTGTATCAATTCAGATGAAAAATGGATGAATGGAGATAAGATAAAATAACAATTAAGGATCATTTTTCCAGTATTTTATAATGAAATTTTTTTTTACTCTTTTTTCTTGTTTACGTCATTGTCTCATATTCTATGAAAGAAAATGCTTTTTGTCATTTTTTCTTTGAAAATTATTACGTAAAATGTATTTTAATAGAATAAATTAAATTAAATTACAAGAAATTTTCATTTAACAGATGTTCAAATGCAGTTTTTAAGAATCAGCAAAAGAAAAATTGACCACATGATCACAGTGTAAGTTAAAACCGCCCGTAAGCCATCACGCAAAATAAGTTTGGTCAATTTTTTTACAAATTAACAGGAAATACGGTAAAATGTCATTCTTCAATCGTTCTGTAAGCGTCAATCAAAGATTTCCGTCTTCGGACCAAATCAATTTGTACTGCGAGGCCTTTCAACCACATGAACAGCATCCTGAATTTCCTGTCCTTTCATCGCAGCTCCCAATTCAATCAAAGGGTGACAGCCATGAAGTAATCATCATTTTCATTGAAAGTAATTCAAAGTTTAACAAACTATTTTCAAGTACCCTTAAAAAAGGTAATGAAACAAAGGAATCACAAGAATAATAAAAATCATAATAGAAATGTAAAGGGAATGCAATGCAATGAAAAAAGCACAGGAAATTCACATTCATTATTATTCAGCAGAATAATTGCTACTTGAGTTTTATTTTTTTTACCTATTTACTATTCTCAACTCAAATGACGACATTTTTAAGTATTAGTTTCACAAATTAGAATTGCAAAGGTAAAAAAATATGTAAAAATAGCAAAAAAAACGTGATGTTACAAGAATTGTAGAGGGAATATTTTTATTGCAAATTTATTTCCTCTACGTACGATTACGAGACAATATTCCATGAAATGTCTTAGAAGGACAGAATGAAATTGATTTGTCAAAATTACGTGATTCAAGTACTCCAAGAAGCAGGACAGTGAACTTTCGTATTAAATGTCATCAATTCAAATAACATACTTTTCACTTTTTTTTGTTCGTTAAATTTCATTTTTTTTTGATTTGATTTAAATAATCTTGGTCATGAGATTATTTTTGTATGTATCAGAGAGTAGGAAGTTGATCATTAGAGTTAATTTATGTTATGTTTTGTGTGAGTTGAAGTTGAAGTTGTTTGTTTATGATGATGATGAGTAATAAATAAAAATGAAATAAAATGAAATGAAATTTGAGATAAAGAAAATTACTATTTACAATGAAATTTAATTCTTTCAAATAAAAATGACCCGGTTTAAATGAATTGTGTATGGAAAGTGGAGATTAAATTAAATAAAATTACTAGTGAAATCGAAATTTTTAACAATTTTTTGAATCAATTTAAAGGATTTAAGTTGAGATGTCATGAAAGTCGCTTCAATCCAATTAATGTGACTTCAATCTCCGTAAAACACTGAATTTAATGTCATCCAATTTCATGTCAAGATAAAAGATTAAAAATCTCACAACAATCACTCAGCTTATGTCCATTTTTTATCATTATTAACTACTCATTGTTTGTATCATAAACTCTTTGGTCAACATATGCCACAATATTCTGTCTCATAAAGAGCGGATTATGTTATTATTAGAGACCAATTGTGGGACGTTTTCATCATAGTTCATAACATTCATAGCAACAATGGAACTGTAACGATGTAAATTTAACGATGAGATGCATTTTAAATTGAAATAAAAAAGATAAGGAAAACAATAAATTTAATGTAAAATTTAGATTATTTTTATTCATTCATTCATTCATCTATCCAAGAAACCAAAATAAATGTAAAAAAAATTGAAGAAGAATACGATGAGTAAGTAATAAGAAGAAAAAAAAGTGATAAATTTTATGTTCACAATGATGAATGATGAGAAACGAGTGGGTTTTGTGTGTTACTACACTTTCATTTTCATTCATTATTCACTTCAATTTACATGCATTGTGTTTTGTGTGTGTATTCATTGCAACACTGTAACAATCAACGTCAAAAAAAACTAACAGATTTGAATTGGAATATTAAGTGTGAGTGGGTGAATCGGAACAAAACAAAAATTTAACAAAAAAAGAAGAATATTATTTAAGTGTCACATTCTCATAATGATGCTGCTGCTACTGTTGGTTAAATTGTCATACATTATGGATGACATCCATGTGTGATGTGAAAGAATTTCAATTTACACTGGATTTAATGGAATTTGAAGGAAATTTATGACTGATTTCGTTACTTGAAGTGAGAATGAATTTTAACATCATACATGAACGACGCCTTGGATCCATAAAACTGATGATAAAATAAAAAAAAAAATGATTTTCGGAAACATTCTAGACAGGAAAAGTGGGATCAGATTAAAATTAATTTTACATTTAAAATTGATTGAATGAATTGCAGAGATATGTCAGAATGGACTATTTTACCAAAAATATCAATTTTACATACTAACAAGGTCATTTTTAAATTCAGACTAGACTGAAGTTATCAATGGCCTTTTCAGTCTCAAGGAGGGGTTTTTTAGACCCCAGGACCCTCCCGACACCCCCCAGTATCGAAAACCCCCGATACAAGTCTGTATTTTTAGATTTTCTATCAATCTGTATACTCATCAACGACTTTTCTCTTGGAGGGCGCTGAGAGCCGATTTTGTGATTTACACGGAGAAAAAAGTTAAAAAACAGCAAATAAATAAAAAGTCAGTGTAAAAGTCGTTGATGACACTTGAAGGGTGTTGGGGAAGATCCTGGGGTCCTAAAAACCTCTCCTCGTGGCTGAAGAGGTCGTTGATAACTTCAGTCTAGTTAAATTTAGTGCATCCCAATTCAATTTGCTGCCATTTTGTCTAACATTCACTTTCAATGTTTAATCAAAGAGAAACCCGCGCGCTCAAACTGCATTTTAATTAATGTTATAACTTTGATATTAACAACACTATAAAAAAAAAACATAAAATAAACACATTTGCTTATATATACCCATACCAAAACATAGTAATCAAATAAATTTAATCGAGTTTACATGTAAAATTTATTTCATTTTTTAATCTTCGCGATCGCACAAACCCGCACTCAATTATTATGTTTATTGTATGAATTTATGATTAACTTGTTTAATTTTTTTTTTCAATTTCATATCATTTATTGGTATTAGATGATGGTAAAATACAAGTTTTTATTTTTTTTCAAGTTAAGTCAATGAAGCAAGACATAAATTAAAATTTTGATTCGGAAGTAATCCAATTACTTTTTTTTTTATAGATAATTAACTTCATTTTTTTTCATGTTACGTTCCAAACCAATATCATAATTCAAGTAGTTCACACCCTAAACTAATAAAATCTCTAAAGCAACATGAACAACTTTATTTCACGTAAAACGGCTTTAAAACAATGAGTAACAACACAATCATTGATTAAGTGTAATGGTAATTTAAATCCGATAAATGGCTTCCAGCTGTAAAGCACCATAACTTACTGTTCAATAATTGCAATCTATTCATGAAATGTAACAAAGCGCCATTGGGTGCTAAAATACAAAATATAAATTAATCATATGAAAAAAATGACAGTTTCAATTGTGAAAGCCCTTAAATATTGTGTTGCCCTCAAGATAAAAACTAAGTCTTTTTTTTGAAACAATGGCATTCAATGTGTGAATATCTAAATTTATTTATTGTGTTTGACATTTGAGATGACCGAGTAAAATATTTCTGGGCGTTGAAATTGTGAATGTGATTAATGTAGGAAATTTATGTTCTTTTCATATTATGTTTAAGACTATTTTTGTAATAATATTTAGAAGAAAAGAGTCAATAGAAGTGATTTTGAATGAAAATTCAATGAAAATAATGATTTCTCTCTATTTTTCTTGAAATGCTTATTGTTAGAGGTCAAAGTCATAAGTTACTTATAAGCTACATTAATTGTTTGTTTGAAACAAAGGAAGATTTATTTGAAGTGATATGAGTTTTTTGTGGGCGCTCATGCTATCTGCCATTTTGAAATTTTGGAAAAATTGAACATTTAAAGGAAGTTTGAGATCTTGGACTATTGCCCGCTTTCTGGCTTTGGAGGCTCTGTAGCCAACCCCAGATTCCAATCCATGAGCCCAATCTCAAAATAAGAGTTTAAATTCATCCTTATGACCTCTATCCATCTAAAAAAAACCCGACCTCGCTCCGATGGGCCATTCCGAATATGGATAGAAATCACTATCAGACTTACGGAGTGTCAGAGTGACGGCGGACAAACCGTCTGTAACAATAAGAATCACGGAAAATCGTTAAGTTTTCAGAAACCATGGAATTTTCATGAAAGAAAATTAAATTTATTACACTCAACTACTATTTGCGTCATAATCTAGGCTCATCCTTTTATTTATACGTATAAAACGAGAAGGATTATCTCTCTAAATTTATCAACGATAAAAAAAAAGTTTTATCATCAATTATTATTACAAATCTATTTTTAGCGTTTCTTGAAAATAAATAAGTGCTGTAACCTTGAATGAAAGTTCAATCTCTGTATGTGTGTGTATATGCTTATTTTTGAATAGTTGCGGGTATTAGTATAAAAGTTATTTTGTTATTTATTTCCATGGAATAATAAAAAGAAAGAAATTCAACCTACACATAAAATTTCCTGTGATAGGGGTATTTTTCCTATGAAAATACTTTTTCTTGCTTTATATGAAAATAAAATTAAATGATTTTCTACTGAGATGTCTACAATAAAGATAAAAATCGAGATTTTGAGCTTATGACTTTTAATTTAAGTGCTCTTAGTCAAATTACATCATAGCTCCGTAACCAGACCACGCATTTTAATTCCTTTAAATGTCAAGGTAATTAACATTAATTTTTTTTTCAGTTCAAATTCAATTCAAATAGAATGAGGTACCATATGTTTTATGTCACTTTATCTTTCATATTCACTTTAAAGTGCCGTATCATGTTTCTATGATTTTTTTTAACTCACTCATGCACGTTTTTTTTCTATGTAATATGAAGATATCTGCATTGCAACTCTTTTCTAGGTCATAAATCTGTTTTATATCCTTTTATTCTCTATTATTTTTTTTAATTAAAAGCTGAATTGAAAAGGCACTTCTAGGAAAATGGATGGTTATATCTTTAAGAGAAAAAAGAAGCATGAACGGTCTATTTTTAGAAACAAAAACACAATTTTTCATTAAGTTTTCTCTTCATACTTATAAAAAGCTTAATTAAAATGAAATTAAAAAGAAGAAAATAACCATATTGATTATCGTTTCTCTTATCATTGAAATGTAATATCATAGTAAAAGGTTTAAGAAATGTGCAGATGCCTCAATTTAATGTCAAATGTTATGCATCTGCCTTCTGATTCCCCCATTTTCTTAAAATCATCTTTAATGTTTGATGTTAAATACAATGACAGATTTCTATCAGGGTGAAACCTTGAACGTGAAATACAAAATACAAAGCATGTATAAGGAAAAAATTGATTTTTCTCTTCTTATTTTATGTATGTATTTTAATAACAATTCGTAGAAATGCTCTCAATATTCGCAATATAATAGGGTATATTTTATGTTTGCTTAACAAAGACACCCACGCAGTCAAAGCACAAGCACGCTGTATGTTGTATAAATTATTATTATTTTGTTTGTTTTTCTACTTTTCTATTGTGTATCATAATAATAATGTGAATCTGAAGTATTTTGCTTATTTCAGTTCAGTTTTTGTTGTGAGTGCTTGAATGTGATACAAAATTTATGTTGTGACTTATTGGAATGAAGATTAAATTCATCATCATATTTGCAATGAAATATTTTAGTGAGTAGGTGGAAAAATGTGGAGTATTATGATTTGGCGTTTTATGAAGTTTTTGCTTTTAAATGATTTTATTGGAAAATTATGGATCAGTGAATGGAACGTGCAGCATCAAAAATGGTGGTCGATATTAATGAACCTCAGGGGTGGCTTGAAAATTATTAACATTCTGGCATTGTGTATGATTTTCTTTAAAATTTTCACAAAACTTAACTTTTACAAGACGATCGACTGCGGCCTTTCTGACATTTGCCTGATTGTCCATATGGCCAATCTGCCACCATTGGACCAATATTTTTTTTAAATAGCCTTCAATCTCACCAATTCGCCTGTTTTTCAATAACCGGCTGCTAGAAATACCTAAAATCCATATTCACTAACCATCATATCACATTTACCATGAATGACTCATCAAAAAGGAAAACACCAATGTATTTCGATCAATAATCCTGAAAACAATGTAAATCTCCATTTTCATCATGACATTTACAAAAAAAAAAATGGAAAATTTCCCCCCATTTGAATTTCTTATGTTTTTATTTCCCTCCTGTTGATCCTCCATTCTTATATTTTATTCCCATTAAAATACAGCTGAGCTGTAATTTATCTGAAAATAATATCCATTTTTATGCCATGCACGCTTCCATTGGACATTATTCGAACATCATTTGAACATCTAAATAATTGCTATCCTTTATCTTGTTACTTAAAGGCATTAAATGTTAAAGGAATATAAAAAGAAGGAAAATTTTTCCCTATTTTTACATATCGCTCGCTGCGTGTATGAAAGACACTTAGTCTGTGTATAAGCATTGGTTTTGTGTCTTTTATGCACGAAGCAAGCGATATGTTTTCATATCAAAATTTTCGTTTCAAGGAAAAATGCGTGATGTTAAAGAAAAAAGAACATGCAATTTATTTTTTGACACGAAAATTCATTTTTTTCATGATAGTAAGACTAGAAGCAATATTTTATGTCAAAACTTGAAATGAAATGAAATGAAAAAACGCATAGAAAACAAATTAAATTAAAATAAAACACTGCCATATTGCATTTTTTTCATTTCTCATCTTATTGGATTGAATTTAAGTTACATTACTTTAAAACCAAAGTACATGAAACAAGAAATTGCTTTAAATACATTTTTATATGTTCCGCTCTAATTTCTGTTATTTTCATGTTACGTTTTGTATTGAAACTCGTCATTCATTCATTCATCTTTTTATTTATACGTCTTATGATTCGTATATCTCGTGTGTGTGTGTGTGTGTGTATTGTAAATGACTCATCAGTATAATGTATCAAAATATACAACATTGAATTGAATCACATGGATTTCAGAAAAATATATTATGATTCGTATCGGATTACACATCACGGCTACTAGTAGTGTGAAAGGAAAAAAAAATTGTAAAAAATAAAACAAGATTATCGTTGATGATGCGTTGAGAAATCGAAAAACTACGTCATGGATTTCTACTTCATTTATAATTCAATTTGAACAGACCGTTTTGTGTGAGAAAAACTTTTGAATGGCAATATCATAAAATATGTTTTTCCATAAAAAGTGAAAAGATATGAAAATAAGATTAAGATACTGCAAATCGAGTGAGATTCTTTCGGATGTTGATGTTTACAAATGTAAAATTTTTCTAAGAAATTTTATTTAAAAAAAAATGCATGCAGATAAATGACATTTAATGTAGTAATATGAGTTATTGTGCAATTTTTTTGTCTGGAGTATAGTGAAAGGTTAACGTTTTCTCGTCTTATGTGCGCGATTCTCTTGAAAATCCATAAATAAATCTTAACAATTTAATGCCATAGCTGTCATTTTAATGTAAATCCATTTTTGGAACAAAGAAATGGAGTCTATGGTTAGAATTTTGTTGTACATTGTTACAATTTTCCCCTTCCTCAATTAAATTTATTATGATACAATTTCTAAATTGTGCAACAAAGAAATTTATTCCTTCCTTGAGTATTAAATTACAAAAATTTTTGTTGTCAATCCAAATCATTGAATTTAAATTGGGGTTGTCTTTTTGCCTTTTTTCATGATGATGATAATATTTTATGTCTAATTTCAAATAATTGTATTAAATACATTCTTAAAAAATTTATCATTTTAACGAGGGGATGGTTCATGTTGATGACATTTAACGATGATATGCTTTTAAATAATTACCGAATGATTAGCCGCAATACAAATTTATTTTTAGTTTGACGGTTTTTTGATGTTTTCATTTCCTATCGTTCATTAAAGGAAATTAAAGTAGGACAAAGGTGCGTCCTGGTCAAGAAATGGAGGCAGTTGTGCTGAGGCAGGACAATGCAGAGCGTTCAATTTTGAATAAAAATCATATTAAATTTATCAAAGGGTCTTAAGAGAACCCATTTCATGATGGGCAGATGGGCCAACAGGGGCGGATTGAAAATTACTAACAGTTGATTGATATACAAGATGATAAAATTTGAATTTCCAAAGAAAATGATTAAATTCATTCATTCTTATCTAACCCAAAGGAGTTTTTGCGTTTCTATCAACGATGTCTGTTCAAGAGTGACTAGTATTGATCAAGGAGTCCCTGAGGGGTCTATTTTAGGACCTATTTTATTTGTCCTGTATTTAAGCGATATACCATGTTTTGACTTCACTAAAATTAGTATGTTTGCCGATGATACTACTATTTCAAGCTCATCCAAATATCCATCTGTCGCGTTTGCTAAACTTCAAAGGCATCTAAATGTTCTTCATGCATATTTCCAAAGATGGAAAATGAAAGTAAACGCTGGGAAATCAGAATGTATTGTATTTTCAAGATCCAGGAATGTTCCCTCTGATTTGACATTGAATTTTGGGGGTGAGCCCATGAATAGGGTTAATTGTATTAAACTTTTAGGTCTTTGGATTGACAAGAGTTTAACCTATGGTTGTCATATTCAAAAGGCTTTAAACAAAGCCCGAAATGTAACTCGAAATCTAAATCCATTACTTAAACGAACTAGTGGTTTATCGACTGCCAACAAAATTTTAATGTATAAGGTCTTCATACGGTCTGTACTGACGTATGGTATATCAATTTGGAACACATGTAGTAAGGCAAATTTTAAAAAAATTGAAGCTTTTCAGAACAAAACCCTCAGATCATTGCTTAATTTGCGTCCTCATCCAATCACATTTCGTCAAACTCCCACCATTGAACTGCTTGAAATGTCAAATGTGGAATCCATTACTGACTTCATGAAAAGATTGACTCATCAAATGTATATGCGCATGCGCAATCATCCAAATTCATTGATAGATGCTCTATCAGTTGTGGATGCAAGACGAATTGACAAAAAGAACCCCTTTTATGTCATAAAAGACCAATTATAAAAGTTCACTAGTCAAAACTATGTTTATGCTTTTCTGTAGTCATTATTTATTTTAATTTTTAAACTAATTTTAAGTTATTTTAAGCTTTTTCTTTTTTCTTTTTTTTTAACGAGTGTTGTGTGGTTTTTGTAAAATTTTTATACACATTTTAATGTTGATTTGATGTCACTTTGAATAAGTGGTGAAATGTTCAGTCTGGGTTTTCTCGGAATTTACTGAATCTGAATGTTTTCCTTTGCGACGAAGCTTCTGGCGGAAATGGTAAGACAGGTGGTGTTGGTTTTAACCAGGTACATCTTTGAATTTCAACGATGCGTTTATTTAATTTTAATTGAATTGAACTGAACTTTAAAACGAATTCAATAAAAAATCTATTTTGAAAAAAAAAAAAAAACTAACAGTTCTGGCATTCAGAATGATTTTCTTTAAAATTTACGCTAAACTTAACTTTTGCTAGGTGACCGACAGCGGTCATTCTGGCATTTGCCAGATTGCCAGTGGCCAATTCACCACTGGTCACTAACATAGACATGGATCAGCTCATGTAATGACTATTTTTGAGCATTTTCATACTCTCTTGAA
This sequence comes from Culicoides sonorensis, assembly GCA_900002565.1. NCBI lineage: Eukaryota > Metazoa > Arthropoda > Insecta > Diptera > Ceratopogonidae > Culicoides > Culicoides sonorensis. The sequence continues at coordinate 406,023 of LN483487.1, read as the reverse complement.
TATAAAAGTTGAATGAACGAAATTATTAAAAAAAAAAATCTTTATAATGAATTGAATTTTCATCATCAATATCATGATCATACAAAAATATTTACTTTTAAAACATAAAAGTATTCCCTATGCTACATTTGCAAAATATTTTTTCACAAAAGTATACGAAATATGAGCTAATTAAGGCTTTCAGTGAACTTTTTTGATAAATTTATCAATATTTGGTTATAAATTGCCTTGAGTTCATTGAACTTTCATGTAGAAAAAAAACAAAATTATGTTTCCCTGAACACCAACAAAAATTTGATTAATTTACTTTTTTCCTTGTTTTTTCATGGTTTTGATGCAAATGTATAAAAAAAATGAAATGGGAAGCATTTTCTCTTATTTTTGGATACACAAACACACACATCAACATTTTGTGAAGGTGTCACCTCTATAGGTGTTTTCTTTTTATCGTTTTACAATCCCACACAAGGAAATGAACAAATTTTCTTCACCCATTTTATCTCATCTCAAATGATATCGTTTTTGCAATACAAATGTAATGTAATCATTAAAAACGTTTCCAACTGAGTACATTTTGTTTTTCATTAACAACATTCACATTTTTTTTTGGAGAGAAGGAGCTTCATTATATTTTGTTTTTGCTATTTTTGTACATGTAAAATTTGATTGCGTGGGAAGAATAATCCAATTAATATTTTGGTTACAGCGTTACATCAAATCTATATCCAGGCACAACGTCCCATGGATTCTATTTCAATTTCATTGTGGTTTCAAGTGGAAACGAAATTCCCACGTTTAAATTTTAGATTCTATGCAAGTTGAATCTAATTTTAGAAATGAAATTAATAAATAAATAAACAAATAATGTTGTTAGTTAAAAATAGAATTCAAAATCCAACACAATAAGGCTCATTTCAAGTTAGACAAGTATGATGTCGGATATTAATTTGTTAAAATTCACATTCACAATTATAAATTTGTGCATATTTTGACTCTTTTTCTCTGTTTATTTTGTTCAACATGGTGATTTAAACCACATTTTGTGGCATGTGGTTGACATTTTCCATTAAATTTCTATTTATATCCAAAACTAAATGTTTTTTTATGCAATTTTAGATGTTTTGTGTAAGGGTGTGTTCGTTGAAATGTCATCAGGTGTGTAGGTGTGTAAGTAATATTATGATTTTGCATTGAAATTTCCTTGTGTTGAAATGAAAAGTTTTCAATGTTACAGGAAAATGGCGTTTAATGGCATGATGGGATCTGAAACGAAGCATTCTCATGTAATATTCAAAGATTTGCCTTGGATTGAAATGAAATTAAAAGAACATTTCCATACTCATCCTTAAATTAAGTCAATTTAATTTCCATTTGATGCAAAATCTTTGTTTCACTTACCTAAAAAGCCCTGTAAAAAATTTTACTGTAAATTCCACAGTCATATTTCGGTTAATTAAACCGAAAAAACTGGTTGAATTTACCGAAAAAACTGGTTAATTCAACCGATATATTGGTTAAATTTACCAGTCAAATTGGTTGATTTTACCTATAATAATCGGTTCGATTTACCTAAAAAATAGGTTGAATTTACCAATAAAATTGGTTGATTTTACCGAAAAAAACTGGTTAAATTTACTAATAAAAGTAGAGAATGTGTTTTTAAATTCGTTATTTCGATCAAACTCGATAAAATATGTTGGGATTTAACATTTTAATCGATGTGATAGTATGGTATTTGAGAAAATACTAAAAAATAGTGGATTTTTACTCAATGTCGTCCGTTTGAAGTATGGATTTTTTTGGTAGTTAGGAAAATCGAAATAATAATAAGTTATTTTTTTTAAAGTTTTTTAATATTGCTTCTTTAAAAAAATAAAAATTCATCGGGAAAGATACCTCATGATTAGAGTATCTTTTAAAGTACAGTTAGGAGTTTTTTCAAGGAAGATGAGGGAACACAGAAAATGCTTGCGATGGAAATTTTCAAAAGGAAAAATTTTAAATTCTTTTTTTGTTTTTGAGTCAAAAAATCATGTTTCCGTAAGTGACTTGTTAAAATTCAGATATCACTGGGGAAAAATAGCAAAATACAATAATTTGAGCTTATTTTACAAGTTGAGTTAAAAACTCATACTTCCTTTAAGTGACGTGAGAAAAAACTAGAGAATATTTTAATGGATCTGTATGCAAACATATCAATTATTTAAATTGAAATTTTTTTAAAAATTGTAAAAACAAGTTTTGAATTGTCTGAATTTTTTCATATTCAAGCTTTTGTTTCAGAAACATTCACTACAAAACATTTCATTTTGTTTATAATGCCATTTATGGCCTCTTAATATATGAAATATCGACTTGGTCAGTGAAATCACTGGTCATATCTGAAAAATGAGCCCAAATTGAGTAATTTTCCATTTTAGGGCTCTTATCCCATTAACCACCGCTGGTCTATTTTACGACCAATAATTTTGGCGCCGGATTTCTCCTAACATAGAACATATTTTTTTTCAAATTTTCAATATAAATAATTAAACATGTTTGAAACATGTTGGGCTAGTTTTTTGAT
>LN483487.1:208451-403357 GCA_900002565.1 Culicoides sonorensis | reverse complement strand
AAATCATAATTTAAACGAAAAAACGATACCATTCATTGTAAAAGCCATTCCCGTCGCAATTAGGTTAGGTTTTACAATGGGATCAACACCTATTGTGGTCGTAGTTTACCACGGGATTTTTTTTGCGTTCTTACGTTTAAAATGTAAAAATAATAAGTAAAAAAATCATGTTTGCGTAAGTTTAAGTTCAAAGTGACCTAAAGCAAAGTTGTAGAGAATATTTCAGATATTGCTTAAAGTCAATATTTCAGATATTAACACATTAACCGTCTCTCTTAGAAATATTGAGTTTCGAGCAAAATTTTCTTCTAGAATTTGTTCTTTGCGCAAAGGTGATCACTTTTCGTTTCGATAGAAATTTTGAGTTTCAAACAAAAATTTTACAGGAGAGCCGTTTTATTTCTGCTAATAATTTCCTTATTTTAATCGAAGAAATCAAAAAACTAGCCCAACATGTTTCAAACATGTTTAATTATTTATATTGAAAATTTGAAAAAAAATATGTTCTATGTTAGGAGAAATCCGGCGCCAAAATTATTGGTCGTAAAATAGACCAGCGGTGGTTAATGGGATAAGAGCCCTAAAATGGAAAATTACTCAATTTGGGCTCATTTTTCAGATATGACAGGTGATTTCACTGACCAAGTCGATATTTCATATATTAAGAGGCCATAAATGGCATTATAAACAAAATGAAATGTTTTGTGGTGAATGTTTCTGACACAAAAGCTTGAATATGAAAAAATTCAGACAATTCAAAACTTGTTTTTACAAGTTTTAAAAAAATTTCAATTTAAATAATTGATATGTTTGCATACAGATCCATTAAAATATTCTCTAGTTTTTTCTCACGTCACTTAAAGGAAGTATGAGTTTTTAACTCAACTTGTAAAATAAGCTCAAATTATTGTATTTTGCTATTTTTCCCCAGTGATATCTGAATTTTAACAAGTCACTTACGGAAACATGATTTTTTGACTCAAAAACAAAAAAAGAATTAAAAATTTTTCCTTTTGAAAATTTCCATCGCAAGCATTTTCTGTGTTCCCTTATCTTCCTTGAAAAAACTCCTAACTGTACTTTAAAAGATACTCTAATCATGAGGTATCTTTCCCGATGAATTTTTATTTTTTTAAAGAAGAAATATTAAAAAACTTTAAAAAAAATAACTTATTATTATTTCGATTTTCCTAACTACCAAAAAAATCCATACTTCAAACGGACGACATTGAGTAAAAATCCACTATTTTTTAGTATTTTCTCAAATACCATACTATCACATCGAATAAAATGTTAAATCCCAACATATTTTATCGAGTTTGATCGAAATAACGAATTTAATAACACATTCTCTACTTTTATTAGTAAATTTAACCAGTTTTTTTCGGTAAAATCAACCAATTTTATTGGTAAATTCAACCTATTTTTTAGGTAAATTGAACCGATTATTATAGGTAAAATCAACCAATTTGACTGGTAAATTTAACCAATATATCGGTTGAATTTACCAGTTTTTTCGGTAAATTCAACCAGTTTTTTCGGTTTAATTAACCGAAATATGACTGTGGAATTTACAGTAAAATTTTTTACAGGGAGAGAAAAAAAATAAAAAAATTAATAATATGACTCAAATTTCAAAATCAACATGACACACTTAAAATTCTTCCAATAAATTTAATCTTAATTCAAGTCACAGTAAAAATGAGCATCTTTCAAGTAATTTCCCAACAAAAAACATCAATAACGACATTTGCATGTGCAATAAACGCCTTAATCTCTCATCACATCATAATTATGATTACTCATTCCAGATGTTTTTCTATTTTTTTTTTTTTGAAAATTATTCTAATTGTGATGATGATTCAAATTATAGATCAGACAAAGAAAAATAAAACATAAAAAAATGACATTTATATTGGAATAAATAAATTGGAGTCATAACATGAAACAGTATAAAAACTTTACTCTTAATTAGCTCATATTTTCAAATGAATCAGCAAAACGCGAATAATTCAAATTAATATCAATAAATTTCAAGTTAATTTAACGTTTAACGTTAAATATAAAAAATTGCTATTATTAGAGCAAAATCATAATTTTTTGTCTTTTTAAGGTTGCAAATAAAAACAAAAATTATCATTATGAATCATTATGATTCTATTTAAAAAAACAAAAAATGTCCATTAATATTCATTTTTAAAATAAAAAAATAGAAGTTCAAGAAGAAAAACCAATTAATTTTTCAATTAGAGCTTTAAATGATTGTTTTGTCTCCCATTTTTGTTTAATTTTTTGTCACGAGACATTTTAAGTGATGAAAGATTCCGATTTATTTGAAAACCAAACAAGAAATATCAAACTTTTTTTTTGTTTATTTTGCGTGATTCTATTGAAAGATTATTCTAGATTATTGTTTGTTGTCGTTAAAATTGTCTAGAAAAAAGTAAGGAGATGTATTTTTTTCTATTTTTGGATTTTCTATTTCATTTTATCTGTTTTATTATTAATGTTACTTAGAAATGTGGTATAAGAAGGGCTCTTATCTATAGTTTGCCTGTAAAAACATGGTAAATATAGAATTCCGTTTGTTTGTTTGTCTATTTTTAAATTGCTTTGTCTTGAATATGAATAAAATATGTGAAAAGAAAAGTAAACAAACAACAAAAAAGTTTGTATGTAAGGAAAGAAAAAAAATTTCATGACTGTAACTAAGATTAAAAATTTCAAACTAAACATGTACAGAAAAAAAATAATAATAATAATAAATCTTGACATTGACATATTCCTTGTTCAAACACATACGAATTGCTTTATCGTTGTCATGTCGTTGAATCTATTTTAAGAGACGGGAACAAAAACGGTACAGAACAGAAATGGAATAGGATTGGATTAAAATGGGAGCGGGAAATTTTCTTATGATGATTTATTGAATTTACATTTTAACCCATGAACTGCCTCTCCTAGTAATATTAAGTTTACAGCAAAATTTTCTTCTATGATTTGTTTTTTTGTGTAAAAGTTTGTTTCGATGAAAATTTTGAGTTTCATATAAAAATTTTACAGGAGAGCCGGTTGAAAATGTCGTATAATATCACAGAAATACGTACAGAGTTCTTGTACGAAGAGGAAAATATTGCATGACTTTTCATCTTATTTTGACTCATTTCTTATTATAACCAAAAAAATCAAAATAATTGGTCTGACATTTTTTAAACATATCTAATGAACCATATTAAAAAAAAATTCTAGGGGAAATCCAGCTCAAAAGTTACTGGTCGAAAAATCGACCACCAGGAATTAATAGGTCAAAATTAAAAATTTATAGAAAAAAAGTATTTTTTCGTCTTGAATGAAATTTTTCACTTTTAAAGGAATAAAATATTTTTTTCTTTCACAAATATTAGATATTGAACTAATTTGTGTAAGTGGTGATAAAAATTTATGAGTTGCCTCAAAGAGAGATTATTTTTCCTCATATTTTGATCAATACCATTTTACAGATGAATTTGAATAAATTTCGTTTCCAATACACACCATTACGATACCGAAAAATTTCATATGAAAGAAGGAAAATCATAGAAAATAAAAATTTTATTATCATTACCACAAAGCTTTGAAGAAAATGTAATAATATGAAAATTATAACAATATTATTCGAATAAGTTCCTTTTTTCTGCTGACATAGTATTTGATGTTATTTTTATTTTTATCTTCTATCCTTCGAAATTTTTTTCTATTTTTGATAGGTATTTTCATATTCTGGTTTATTTTTGCACGATAATCTCATTAGGATTTTGTTATATTTTTTATTTTTGTCATTTTTATGGAGAATCACTCAAATTTATTTTTATCACTTATTTCATTATCTTACAGAATGATTGGAAATTTTGTTATTGATTTGTGAATTTTCTCGATGAAATACATTAAATGTAATTTGTTTTTGTTTCCTGAAGTAACAATTTGACACTTGTCAATAAAATAATAATAGTCTTGTTTTTATTTCTAATTCTGAGCATATTTCGACCAAAATAATAATAATCGAAAAATGTGAAGAAAACTTGGTGGAAAAAATTTATCAAAAATGAATGGAACACACTTCACCTTAGCGCAAAAACACTTTGAGGCACTTCAATGATACAACGAAAACATTAATAATAAAAGTTTTGTAATAAAATGTAGCAAAATCAACATGATTCAAATATAAATGATCTTAAATTGCTAGAATTTTACAACTTTTAACATTTCAAACTGTAACATACATTAAAAGGCTCATTATGCAGTTTGCAGTTAGTAACTTTTTGTATATATTTTTTCTATTTTTTAACTTTAAAGCTATAATAACATAAAAATATATGAAAAGGCACGCTTCCTCATGTTTTTGACATTAAAAAATGAAAAAAACGACAAAACATACATGAAAGATGCAATTTCGTTGTAACTTTTTGTAATGAAGCACAATTTCATAACATACACGAACAAAATCTGCTACATTTAATTCAAAACTTTTTGTTTTTCCGATTCCATGTTAAAATGTTAAAGTTGAAGAGGCATCGTTAAAAAGTTTCTTTTTTTTTGCATCGCATTTTCTGAACTGAAAACTGAAAATTTAAAGGAAATGTAGTATCACTTTTAAAGCACATGCACATTGCAAATGTAACGTTAAAATGATATATAAAATGTATGTGTGTGAAAAAGTTCATCGTTACAGTGTAATAAAAATAAATCGTATGTAAATCGTTTGAACTTTGAAATTTAAGTTGTCTTTATTGTTTCAATGCAATTTAATACGAAATTTAACACATTTATTTGAAACAAAAGTGTTTCTTTGAACTTTGTTTATTTAAATTTGTAGAAACGTTTATTTTGAAGTCGATTCAATTGGTTTATTGTTTTTTAAAGTGTTTTAATGTACTTAAAATAAAATGAAACAAAAGAGGAAAGAGCGGTTCAAGTGATTTGTATTTTGGTGGTTTGAATTGTTAAAATTAGGTCAAAATAAATGTTTCCTGGATTAAATTTTTTGATAAAAAGATGATTCAAAGATATTTTTTTTGTATCATGTGACTCATATCGAAGATGACTCGAAATTTTTGCAATGCAAGGGTTAAAAAGTGTTAAATATAATAAAAAATGACGATTATTGAATAACAATTGCGCTCGTTTATCTCAAAATACTCATCTAAATTGCTTGTTCCATTCATTTCATGTGTATGCGATATTCAATAACTAGCATAAAATACGATTTTCTATGAACTTTCATAAAATAGATTGAATAAAAACAAAATTCACCGGTGTATTTAAAGGATGATTGAAAAGTAAACCGCATTTCATGAGATTTAATGTTCAATGACTCAAGTTCTCAAATAAAAAATAAATTTTTGTGATCTTTTCAATGGTAAATGAAATTTTTTAATAAAAAAACATCTTAAATAAAAATTTCCTGATTCAAGAATTTGGTTCAAATACTTTCGAACACACCCATATAAAATTTTTCATTTTAAAACGACTAAAACACACATGTGCAATCCAATAATCAAAGCAAATTGTATTTTCTAACCACTCCATATATAAATAGAAAAAGCCAGGCACAGTACAAATGCATTTTATTTTCGCATGCATTGCATCATATTTTATACAGACATTTGTTGTTATTGCTCATAAAACAAAATAGTTTATAAGCTTTTTGAAATAATAATAATAAAAAAAACAATAACAAACGAAACATTTTGTCATAAGTTAAAAAATAAATAAATAAAATAACTTATGCTATTTCCTGGTTTGATTGCAACTTAGACAATACAAGCAGAAAATTTCATTTTATTGATGAGTTTATTCATGTGAAAGAGAGAAAAATTAAATATAAAATGATATCTGCAAGAACACATAAGCACTTAAAGTCGGCTGTTGCAAAAATTTTTCATATAAAATTCCTTTTTTCATTTTTTTTTTACTTTATTGTTACAGAAACAGAATGTGCATTACCATCTGACATTTAAAACCATCATCATAGTGCTTCATATATGTTGGTTGCTACAGAAATGAAGTAAAATAGGAAAGTCTAGTAATCACTTAGACCATTAACAATTTATCGTACTAGTGCTGTACTAGTGGTATGCTGTCATTACTGATATTTCATGGTTTTTTGCTTGAAAAAAGTTTAAATTATGTTATAGGATCATTGAATTTCCTAGGAAGTATGATGCTCAATTTTTTTTTTACATAACGTTTCCTGATATGTGTGTGATGTTAAATAATTTTCCATGGTTCTAGTTTTCAGTGTTTCATCTTGCTCGATATTATTTAAAAGTAATAATGACTGTTTAAATTTAGTTTGAAATGAAAAATAACATGAAATTTCAATTTTAAGTCATTTTTCATTGTTTCAATGGGTTTAATTAAATTTTATGGTACAAACTTAATGGCAGTAATTTTTAACATTCGAGATAAACCTTAATCCATTTTATATTTCATAACACACAATGAAAAAATGCATTTTCTGCTAATGTCATTAACTGGATTACTCTATTTTTATATGTCACTTTAAAATAGAACGCCATTTTATCTTGTCTTGCAATGCATTCGCTTATACACTTGCTAATGCATTTCATTTATCAAATTATAATCGACATTTATTTTTATGTTATTTTATGAAATAATAAAGAAAAGGATAAATTAAAGCTTAAAATTTATAGAAAAGTTAAGATAAATAATATAAAATTCAATAGACAATATTACAGTAATAAATTTCGTAGTCTGTGTTATTTTATTTACTTATAGAGTTTATCATAATTAAAATTGAAATTAAAATGCGTGTGTGACAGATTTATTGGTTCATAAATATAAATCAACTAATATTACCCTGATGCGTTGAAGTGTCTTAAATTTAGGCACTTAAGGTCTTAAAAAAAGGCATCCGATGCATAAAAATTCAGAGGCATCCATTTCAAAAAAAATATTTCTACAATGGTTTGGATGCCTATTTTTATGCATCGCGTGCCATTTTTAAGGTCGTAAGTGCCTAAGAGTTTTCACAGTATAGTACAAAATTAATAGCTATGTGACATAAAATTAATTGGGTGCATTTTAATCATTAAAAGACTGATAGTTTTGCATAAATTTGGATGAATTATAAAAAAATTTCAAGGTTTTTGATGCCATTTCAGATGATGATGATTTGAAATGAAAAAGAATATCATTTGAGCTTGATTTGATGGATATCAGACTCCTTTGGTGACTCTGAAGAGATTTTTGATACATTTCGTAAGAAAAAATGCTCAGTTACAGACGTTTTGTCTGCTGTCACTCTGTCACTGATCGCTATCCATAACTCCGCAATGGCCCATCGGTAGGCATACCATTTGCACACTTTCGGGCGGGACAATCCCGATTTTTGAATCGATGTCCCGATTTGTCTTTCATGTGTCCCGATTTTTAACATTGAAAAATATTATTATAAGGAAAGTTCAAAAACTGACCTTAATTTCACAAAAATTTCCTGAAAAACTTTCCAAGGAAAAAGTCGTTGATGAGAATTCAGATCGATAGAGAATCAAAATATATAGTCTTGTATCTGCGTTTTTCGATTAGACACTCCAGAGGGCGCTGAGAGCTGATTTTGTGATTTACACGAAAAAAAATTTGAAAAACAAAAAAATAGAAAGTTAGGGTAAAAGTCGTTGGTGACCTGCGAGGGTGTCAGGGAGGGTCCTGGAGGTCCGAAAAATAACTTTACAAGGCTGACAAGTTTGTTGATGAGGTCGTTGATATCTTCAGTCTAGAAAAAAATGAAAAGCTTTTAACTGTCCCGCTTTTTGCTTTCAAATCCCGATTTTTCATCAAAAGTACCTGGTAAGCCTACCCATCAGAATGAGGTCTGATTTTTTCTGTTAGATAAAGGAGCTCATAAGGATTATTTATGACTTATGAGTTTTGGCATTGAGTCTCAAAAGCCTTAAAACCGTTAAAAACTGTTAAAAAAAATTAAAAAATTGCTGAATTTTTTTTTGTTGGATAAAAAAGCTGATAACAATGAAAATTAACTCATTAGCTTTTAAGATTGAGCTACAGAGCCTTTAGAACCTGAAAGCTTAAAATCCCAAATTTTTCAAAAATGGTCGATCATACCAAACTGACAGATTTTTTTCTTCAAAAATTTCAAAATTGTAAAATACTCAAATGAAGCAATTTCATTAAATTCCATACAATTCATATTCAAAAAAAAAATCATATTAAATTTACAATTACCTGGAAAAACATCTCTAAATTCAGGGTTTGGGGCATGTATCCATCCATTTCGTTGTTGAATTATGCATTGAAACATGTTGCTTTGATTATATTTTTTTTTTGTAATTGTAATCTACTTGATTGATTATCTTGTTTACGTAATTTAATAATATTAATTATTCGTTAATATTTTGTAAGGGGTTAAGACTTCAATTTGAAAAACATAATAATATCAAAGTTATTTTTATTATAATGACACATCATCTTAAATTTTAATGTTCATTTAATTTAAATTCGATTCAAATATCAAAAAAAAATATTGATAGTAAAAGTTATTAAATTTGTTTAAATATCAAATTAATAGAAGATAAAAGTTATAATAAAATTTCACAATATATGTGATTTTCGTTGGGCTTCTTCTGTATTATTATTATAGTTTTTTTAATATGATGATGATGATGATGAAGATTAAATTTATTTTAATGTTTTATTAAAATTTTTTTGTATATATATAAAAAAAACACTTTCTAACACATTTTATAAATATTTTGACACTATAATATATGATTATTTGATTTGATTGTTAAAAGCCTTTTAATTTAATGATTTGGCTGCGTTTTATATGCAGAAATGCTCACGTTTTACTTTGATTGGCCTTTAAATGTTCGTTAATTTTTGTCATTTAAAATTAAATTATTGTTATAAATTTCGATTTCATTTGATTTCTCTCCCGCTTTATACATTTTGTCAATGATATTTGATGAGAAAAAAAATATTCACAACCAAAATATATGAGAAAATTTACATAACAACTATTTAGCTTTTAATATTTTTATTTTAAAAAGTTAAATTTTTGTGGCTTTGCTACCGTTTTATTCAATATTTTATTTGTAATTATTCTTTTATTATTATAAATTTCATTTGTGGTAGCTTTGACATAATTATTGTTAAATAAACAATAGTGAAGTTGTATTTTAATGTAAATTTTTGATTTTAGCACGTAATTTTTTTTTCATTCAATCGTCATGTTATTTGATTTCTTTGTATCTCGTGTCGCTTCGTTGTCCGATATGAAAATGATGAGGAGCTATTTGAATAGAATAAAAAAAATTTGTTGTGTTTTGTGTTACTTTTGAGAACAAAAGGTTTTTAGTGTATGGTCATCATCATTGTGGAATAACACCATTTTTATTATTGTTATTCAATGTGATCAGCAACTGTATCGAGGAATTTTTAATGGGTTTTTGATATTTTAATTGAAGAATAATAGATTAAGTGGCAGACTTCATTTTTTTCGACACACTTTGAATGGTTTTGTGATTTCATTTGAATTTTTTTTATAGTTTTTTCAAAATTTCAATGAAAATGAACATAAACTCACATTTTATGCTTCTAGAAATTGGAAGTCGACATAAATTAATTGCATTACAAACATTTAATTAACCACCCTTTCATTTTCCATCTATTTTCATTCAATATTGACATAAAAGCACGAATTTAATGGAGTTTATATGCATTTATCTGAATTTCCATATCATCAAAGACCCTGATTTTCATCATAATTCAAATCAATATGAGCTTTATTTAGTAATAATTTCACTTAAATACAAACACACACACACACACACACACACACACACACACACACAAAATCTATAAATAGAAATAATTTAATAACATACAGCTTCCTCTTTTACATTAATATTCAATTTCAACTGATAATTGATTTAATTTATGTTTCAAATTAATTGAAGAACTTCTATGAGTTTGAAATATTGAATCAATTATCATACAAATGAGTACAAATGATAATAATAATTTTATTCAGTTGCAGCTATGACTCTCGTTTCACTGAAATTATAATAATAATAATAATTCTATGAAATGAATTGAATGAGTATAAAATTACATTAAATTTTATTATAGGTCACATCGTGATAGAAACACCCCCGTTTTATGAATTTTTTGTTACCTTTTTCATCTCAAATGCATTCACACTGTTATTAATGAGATATAAAACTACTTTTTACTAGAGTTCAAGGTGCTTATTTTAAATGTAATAGTGAGAAAGTGTGGAAAATTTTAACACGTGATCAAATCAGATGTTGCATTTTAATATGAAAAGTGCAAGGAAATGCTCACGATTTTAATTTTAAAAATGTATCGTGATGTCGATTCAATCTTTGATCACATATTGAAAAGGTGTGCTTAATTGCATTGAGATGCATGTGAAAAAAAATATTAAAATTTAAAATTTAATGTCAATTTGTATTGAATTCAATTCAATATTCATATTCATTGGAAATTTCATTGAAATAATTTAATTTAATTTAATTTTGAACGAATTTTTACAAATTATATAAAAATCTTAATATTCTACTAAGATCTAATAAGAAATTGCAATTAATATTCAAATCACAAGAAATTTATTTCCATGCATTTCCTTGCATCCGTTTCCGAGCTTCATATCAATTTAACAAGGAATAATTTTAATCTTCATATCCCATTTTCAAGAATTAAACTCATAATAAATTTATGCCAATCAATTTTCCTATTAAATCACTATGACGATGCATATTATAATGATGCAACACAAGTGCCAAGAAATTGATCCATCAATGTATGAGATGCTTATTTATTTATAATTAATAGCTTGATTTTAAATGGAATGTTGTATGAAATGTATAAAAAAAAGAAATAATAATGGTAATGGTAAAGTATTGCTAGTTAATAAACTATTAAGAGAAGAGGTAAAATGAAAAAAATTAAACAAGGTGGTTATTGCACTTTGAATGTGAGTGTGCTTGTAGGTGTGTGTGTGTGTGTTTGCAATTTATGGAATATTAATGAATTTATTAGTTTTTATGAATCATAATTAATATATAATTGATGAATATTCATTGTTATGTTTTCTTGTGATAGGAAAAAGATGTAGAAATTTCAAGTATGATCATATCAGATTTGTAGGGTGGCTATCAAGCCGGCACTCAGGCCATCAGACGGGCCCATTGTGCATACCCGTTATCATCGTTCGAGGGACTTAGCTTTTATCCTGTCATCCAAAGCAGTCACCACCTTTATCTAGCCTTTAACTCAAATTTATCAGCCGAAAAAAGGGACATTTGAGATTGTAAAGTTTAATGACCGGACGAGAATAGAACTGCCACTCATTCATAGTGCAATACACTAACCACTGCACCGTACAATCCTCAAAGTATGTTTCTTTTGCCATATTTTATGAAGACTTCAGTTGAGAATTGGATTGCAGTCAATCGGATCTCGGTCATAGATAGAAAGATTTCCTAATTTCCTTTTATCTTTCTTATCAATTTGAGTTTAAGCCAAATTATTGACAGCCAGCTAAGGAGCGCTTACAAAGAGTTGTAACTACCCCAGTGAACACAGAGAGCAAGAAAACGAAAGAACCTGAGCCTGCTCAAGTGCCTCCATCCAAAAAGGCTACTACAATTACTGAAAAACCACCTGCAAAAACCTGAATTGCAATGACAAGCTCTCTTGACGGATGTCCTTGAATCAGTGTCTCAACAACTTTTCCTTTTTTGTCATTTTCATTTCATCAAACTTCTTCCTTTTAATCATAAATCATCTTTTTTTTTAACAGTAATTATCATGAAAAATTAAATTTTATTACATTTCCTTTAAATTTCAATCATTACATTAAAAAAATATCATCATTAGAGACCAATGCAAAGAAACGTTCCATGCATCATTTAAAAATCTCATTAAATTTTTTTTCTTCAATATAAAATCAAATGCACTACAAAGCGCAATGTAATGCAATGCAAGTTAACTAAGCATGTAATAAAAGAAGAAAAAAACTTGTGAATTTCGAACTAAATGAGCATAATAATTGCATTTTTTTTATTATTATTATTATAATAATAATCTTGTTGAATGAATGCACTTTTCAGTGAAAGTTTTTTTTTCATCATCTCTCTTTCATTTTTCCTGTATGAAAACATTTAAAACAGTAAAAAACTGCATCTAATCATATTGAAATGTTATGTGTATAAAGAAATGGAAGTGCAATTATTATTTATTTATTTTTTTTATTTGTAACATTAAACTTTGTTTTTATTTGTTTTATGTACATATTTAGACATTTTAATTTCAATTCGATTTGATTCGTATTTGAAATGAAATGAGAGTAAAAGTTTACTTACAATAATCATTGAATTGATTTATTTGAAATGGAAATCATATAAAATAAAAAAGTGAGATCTAATGTAACAATATTGAATTTAACACGCGTGTACTTTATTAATTTATGTCTTAAATGAAATCAAATTAATACAAAATTCTTTATTTGGCTTCCACACGCCAAATAAGTCTTTTTTTCTCTCTAATAACACATGTCATGACAGAACCAACTTATTTCAATTAAAATGTGATTTAATACTCGTATTATTATAAAGAGATGAAATAAAATTTCAGACAATGACTCATTTACATTTGAATTAAAGGAGAATCAAATGATTTTATTTCTTTTTTTTTGTACTTGTTATTTAAATTTTATTTTGTGTGTTCTGGTTCAATTGAAATGCGTTGTTGTTGTTATTGTCTAGAACAACTTTTTTAGATGATAGTTAAGTTTTTTTTTATGTTATTATTTCAGAAAAAGAACAATTGAAATGGAAATTCGATGTTTTGGTTAGAGGTAAAATAAATATGGATTTGGATGGTAAGTTATTGTAATGAATGAGTGAGAGAATGAAATTTGAGATGTTTATTTAAGTCAAATATCCTGCTATGATACTTTATTTGAATTTGAGTTGTCTAGTCGGATTTTAATTTATTCAAAAAATTGAAAAACAATAATAAAAGGAAATAAAAGGAAAGAAAAACCATTACGAATTTGGTTGGCTCGACGCTTTGTACTCGCTGGTGGATTCAGATTTACCGGGACTTCCCCCTTGGATTTTTTTTTCTCTCTCATTTCCATGATCTATCACAATTTATTTTACTCTCTTTTCCTCGTAGAATTGAAACCATGATGCAGACTATGATGAAAAGAAAGTTACATCACTATGGCACGTGTTGAACCCAAAATAACGATAATTGTCTTTCATATTACTGTCAGACCAGACAATATTTGAACACAAAATTTAATTACGGATGTTTCAAATGTATCATTGTGGCAAGAACTTCATGAAAGTAATAAAACAGAATGTAAAGTTTCAAAAAAAAAACATTTCCTTTCGAACAATATTACATCATTTTTTTAACAGTTACATGACAAGACGTTTTATTTGACGAGACATTTCAAATTTTAGAGTAAATGAATTTTAGAATGTTGTCAAAAAAACAATTTTTCAAGTTTTACGCTGATACGGCCGCAATACGACTCATTGAGACTATTGTAGTGCATTTTAAATGCCTAAAATCTACCATTGTATAACGTTATTTAATATTTTTTCTTCGAATATTGTTGATATTGCTTTGAATTCCATTGAAAATCAAAGTTCAAGATCAATTCAATTGGTTTTGTTTTTTAAATTAAAATTACAAAACGAATCATCAAGTTCTCGGACATTTTTCATCAAACCATTAAATTTGAATTAACATTTCATTTTATTTTCACAGAAATTCACGCTTCAATACATAACTCATGACATCAAAGCAACTTCCAGACACACAAAAAATACATATTTCACATTTTCTTTTAAAGTGAACTTGAATCGTTTTATTTTTTCATAATTTTTCATTTTCAAACATTAAATATGACGAAATCCTCTTATTTTAGCTCCTAGCGGAATCGTTAAGAAATTGCATACCAAATTTTATTCATCCAAATTCACTGCAAAATTATTAAAATTTGTTTTTTTGCAATGAAAAATGAAAATGAACGATATTTTTCATTAATATTTTTTTTTTTTAAAAAATAAACATCTGAATTGTAAATTCTTCTTAAAATTAATATTTTTACAATTTAAATTTATGCTTGTGTTAACTCATAAACGAACTTGTAATTAATTGCCTTTTTTCGCGCTTCATTCAAGGAGAAGAAACGTCTCACAATTATTTTTGTTTATATACCAAAAAAATTAAGTGTCTGTTAACTTTTTTTAATGTTTTTTTTTTAATATTTTCATTTCAATCAAGAAATTAGGACACAGTTTGAGTATCATGTTTATTAAAGCATGTGTTATTTTTAAAATAAATATGACTTTGAGTACCATCATCAGTCATGCAAAAAAAAATCATTACAGTAATCTTACATGCAATTTTTTTTTTCATGTTTGTTTGTTTTCTCACTGTGCCATATTGTTTCTTGGAATTCCTCAAAAAATTTATTAATATGAAATTATGTCTGATACTTAAAAAAAATATTATAAAACAAGTGAGAGTAAATATTTACATGAAGGAAAAAAAATGAATTCGATACATCATCATGCGATTCACACATGTGTGAATTTTGTAGTGTAATTGCATGTTGTTTATGAAATTTTAAGTACATTATAAACTTGAAAATTATAAAAAATTTAGGCACTCAAAGTCTTGTGAAGCTTCTGACGATGTCATGATGGTGTCAATTGCTCACTGAGTCCTTGCTCACTTATATTCTTAAAATTTATCAGTGGTAAGTCATTTACACTGTAAGTTGAAAACGCCCCGCAGTACAAATAGACTTGGAGACGGAGATCTTTGATTTACGCTTACAGGGTTTTTCATGAATGTCATTTTTAACGCATTTTCTGTCAATTTGGATAAAAATTTTAAATTTTATGAGCACTCTTTTAGTCTATCAATATAATGCGGGGTTCTTTGCGGGGCGTTTTCAACTAAGAGTGTATGTAGATGAGGAATAGCAATGATTACAGTGGTGAGAGGGAAGTGCTTGTCACTCTGAATTTGTTCATTTGAGATCATGGTCTTCTTTCCAAATTCCATTGAAATTCGATTAAGCACATTTTAACTTCACCCTCAAATTATGAGTGTGAAATATTCATTTAAATTGTGTTTTATCTCCAAAAAATAATTGAAAGTGAAAAGAGATATATCATATTAAAAAAATAACTACACACAACAGTTTCCGTTTAAAGTATCACCGATTTAGACACGCATTCCATGTCATTAACTTAAAAATAATATTTTTATAAAGATATTTAAAAAAATATCATAAGGTCATGTCAGATCTTTAACATTTTACGTGGAATTATGTTTAAAATATTATTTTTTTAATTAACTCACATAGTTACTTTTTTTTCAAAGTCAGTTCATATCCAATAATAATAAAAATAATTTAACGTCTTTTTGACAACATAATTAATAATAATAAATAGAGTTTTTTAAAAGCCATTTACTTGTAGATTTATCAATTTAATACTCTGATACAAATAAAAGGAGCACTATGTCAAACAAAAATCAATCTTAATAAAGGTACTTTGTTTTTTTTTTTTAACTTTTAAGGTATGTTAATGTTGACTTTTTTCAATGGAATTTTATTTGAAAAGAAATGCGCTTTTGAGATCATTTCATCTTACCAGAGACATGGAGAAAATCACATATAAGAAACCATTTGATTTTTCTGTCTGCTTCGAGTATCGAATCCGTGACATCCAGTACACTAAGCTAATAGCTTAACCATTGAACCACAGAAGCAGTTAATGACCAAAAATTTCAAGCTTCACTCCAAAATGCACCTTCATCAATTTATCCACGATTCCTGTTTCACAATCCATCAAATTCATTCAAAACAAACAACATAGTTGTATCAGTAAAGTAGCATTATAATGATATACATCACAACTCATTATTGGAAAGGTGAATATATAATAATATTTGAACAGGCTGTATATTGACTTTTCATACCATTAATGAACGTTAAACATAATAATCAACTCGTCAAAATGAAAAAAAAAACTAGTTTCACTTATATTTATTATGGTTTTTTTTTTCAATTCTGATAAAATTTTGATAGGTATCGCAATCGATCATGATACAAAGTATATACACAAAAAAATCACATCATGTGCAATAATTTAATAGCTAATAGGAGTTAAAATAAACACGATGTAAAAAAAATAATAATGATTGATAAACAAACCACCTAAATGGAGTTAGATTCATGTAAAATGATGATGATGATTATTATTATTTTTATCGTTACTCGTCTTTGATTCGCGTGTATTTTCATTTTAATATCTATTTTTATCGTGAAAAATCATCCTTAAAGTGAGACGAGACATCAATATATTATGATTAGGCATTGCATGTATGCTATTCTTAGCACCATGATGTTTTTTTTATTGTTTGTTGCTTATTTTTATTTATATTCTATATTAAATTAGCATGCAAAACACTCAGCAGACATAAAGTTGGGTAATAAATTTTAGTTGAAAAATGTGTTTTAGTCGTGTGTACTACTCAAATTTGATTGACAAATCTTTCCGGTTGGTAGTGTGTTCTGTGAACAATCTTTTATTTAATTTTTTTTTGTATTATGTTTCTTGACTTGAGTACACATAAAATTTATGAAGTTACTTAATAAAAATGAATGAATGAATTGTGTGACCACAATGATTAATTATTATGATGTTGTGTGTCTTTTTTATTTATGAATGTCATTGCAATTAAAATGTTACATTACACTTAGATTTTTTTTAATATAACACTCGCTTCATGGAGCAAGGAACTTAAATTTTAACAGAGAATGGTCCAAATTAAAACATCAAATCTCAATGAAAACTTAATGACTTGAAATTTAAATTGTTGATTAATTTAAAAAAAAAAATCAGTTTTAAATGAAACTGATAAGAAATTTCAAAAAATACGATGAAAATACATTTAAAATTAGTTTTAATTTAAGAAAACAAATTACTTTGCTCTATTTTTTTTTCATTGAGATAATTTCTTGTTCGGTCTTCGTTTGTTAAAAGTTCACTTAAACTCATGTAACATAATAAGCATTTTTGTTTATTTTCATTATTAAAAGCAAGTAGGTGATAACAAAAACCCTAGAATTTCATTCATAAAAATCTAAATCTTTCATGTCAGTCAAATGTCAATAATTATAATAATAATAAATTAATCATTATCAGTATTTGATATGAAAACACGCATATTATAATCTCTAATCTAACAAAAGTAACTTTACGAGTTATCACTAAAATAAACTTTTCTATGACTTAATTTTGTGTTTTATGATTAATATTATTTTTGATGCATTTCATCATAATTACGAGTACTTTTAGTACGAGGAAGTTTATGAGAAATGTGACTTTGCATTTAATTAAGTGAAATTTCTTGGTTATTTTTGTACTTCAAAGATGATTTTACCGGTCATTTGATATCATTGATTGATGATTTACTTAGAAAAATCATGATTGACCAGTTCACAGACTCTAGTTTTAATTTTTTTTCAAAATTTCCTTGTTTCAACTATTTTAATCTTAGAATTTCATTAGACGTCTTAAGTAGAGAAATTAGAATAATATTTTAAAGAGATAAAAATCGTAATACACACACAAATATTAAAAAATAATATGAAATTTATTGGAACAGGAAATACTTTAAAATTTATTATTGACTTCACGTAGAAGTTTTTATCAACAAACATTTTTTATTACTTTTAACCCATTAACTGCCTCTTCTAGAAATATTGAATTTAGAGCAAAACTTTCTTCTAGGATTTGTTCTTTGTGTTAAAGTGAATACTTTTTATTTAGATGAAAATTTTGAGTTTCATACAAAAAATTTACAGGAAAGCCATTTCGACATATTTTGAAAAAAAATCGTCATTTTGGAAAACTCGGCCATTTTGGGAAAATTTGGGCTTTTGACCATTTTTAGGGTCTGGAGCTCAATTTCATGAGTTTAAAGTCGTCCTTAAGACCTTCTCTATCTTATAAAAAACCCGACATGGTTCCATTGGACCATTCCAGAGTTTTGGATCTAAATGTGTGACAGAGTGCCAGAGTGACGGCGGACAAACCGTTTGTAATAGTGCATTTTTTTTCTTACAAAATGAATTAAAAATTATTTTCAGAACTATTTGGAGAGATCTGGCTCAAAAGTTACTAGTCGACCAGCGTCGCACAGTGGTCCAAAATGCCTAAAAAATTCCATTAAATATTTTTGAATAATTTCATAGGAGGCTATGAATTAAATGTTAAATTTTATTTCTGATAATTTCATAGGAGGCTATGAATTAAATGATAAATTTTATTTCTGATAATTTTCCTAGGAGGCTATGAATTAAATGTCAAATTTTATTTCTGATAATTTTCATAGTAATGTAATAATTTTCAACGAAGGAAAATTATCAGAATTAAAATTTGACATTTAATTCATAGCCTACTATGAAAATTATCAGAAATAAAATTTGACATTGACAAATATTCAAAAATATTTTATGGAATTTTTTAGGCATTTTGGACCACTGTGCTATGTTTTGGATCAACGACAAGCATTTTCCGGATTAATGAGTTAATGTCTGATGAAATTTCCTTCCAACATTTCCCTATAAATCCATATTGTCCCGTGATTATTTGATGTTGAACATTACCATATTGTTCAGGAAAAGGAAGAGTTCCACTGATCATTGCAAACAACATTTGTAGAAGAGCTTCTTTGTTTCCTGAACCACGACGAAGAACTCGTTTTTTGTATAAACGTCCCCATGGTTCCTTTTCAACAATGGTTAGGCTTTCTAGACTCATTGTCTAAATGTCAAATTTTAATTCTGATAATTTTCCTTCGTTGACATTTAATTCATAGCCTCCTATGAAAATTATCAGAAATAAAATTTGACATTTAATTCATAGCCTCCTATGAAAATTATCAGAAATAAAATTTAACATTTAATTCATAGCCTCCTATGAAATTATCAGAAATAAAATTTGACATTGACAAATATTCAAAAATATTTTATGGAATTTTTTAGGCATTTTGGACCACTGTGCTATGTTTTGGATCAACGACAAGCATTTTCCGGATTAATGAGTTAATGTCTGATGAAATTTCCTTCCAACATTTCCCTATAAATCCATATTGTCCCGTGATTATTTGATGTTGAACATTACCATATTGTTCAGGAAAAGGAAGAGTTCCACTGATCATTGCAAACAACATTTGTAGAAGAGCTTCTTTGTTTCCTGAACCACGACGAAGAACTCGTTTTTTGTATAAACGTCCCCATGGTTCCTTTTCAACAATGGTTAGGCTTTCTAGACTCATTGTCTAAATGTCAAATTTTAATTCTGATAATTTTCCTTCGTTGACATTTAATTCATAGCCTCCTATGAAAATTATCAGAAATAAAATTTGACATTTAATTCATAGCCTCCTATGAAAATTATCAGAAATAAAATTTAACATTTAATTCATAGCCTCCTATGAAATTATCAGAAATAAAATTTGACATTGACAAATATTCAAAAATATTTTATGGAATTTTTTAGGCATTTTGGACCACTGTGCGTCGGTTAATGGGTTAAAATAATGCGGTTAAGCGAAGGAATTCAAAATACTGTTAAAATTTATTATAAAACTGTGTTTTTAAATGATTTTTAAACATTTAAACCAAAACAAAAATATTTTTTTTTTATTAAAACAAATAAAATTAAAATTAAATTAATGATTTTCAGTGTTAATTGTATGACAGTCCTATTCATATAAATTCTGTTCACATAAATGTCTTTTAAATTAAATATCTTAGTATAAGCTGAAATGACCAGGAAAAGTCAAATCACTTTGTTATTCAACTGTATGTAAATATAATGTTTTCTAATAAAGAAATTAATTGTAAATTGTATGAATGTTGATAAAAAACTTCATTATTTATGGAAAAAAACCACAAACATTTCTACAAAAAAATTGAATTTGGTTTAAAATTTTTTAATGACATCACGTTTTTTATAACAATCCAAAATCTTAAATTGACATTAAAAAATATTTTTTTGATTAAAATGAAAAAAAATTGCAGTGGTCATGTTTGCATGTGATACCATTTATCTCCATTTATCTGTCGCAACCCAATCAACGAAAAAAAACATGGATTTTGTGTTAATGAGTGTTTTATTGTCACAATCGTCATTGAATTTCATCTACATACAAACATTTACCAATGAATGAATATTCAAGAGATTAAAAATTCACATAAGTGTCAAACTCCATTTATCACAGCTCATCAAAAACTTAACAGTGCAATGCATTGAAATGAAAAGATTGAAATTAAACACAAAAAAAAACAAGTTAAGATGAAATCAATAATTTAATCATCACTTCATTGCATTCACACTTTTTTTCATGTTTTTTTTTTTTATTTTATTTATTTATTTTTTTTAAATTAAATGATTCATTAATAAAATTAACAGTGACATAAATTATATAAATTTTGTATGTTTTTTTTTAAGTTTTAATTGAATTATATTGAAATGAAATGAAATAAAATAAAATCAAAGACATTCATTTAACTTTTTTTTTATTTATAAATTAATTTGAATGCCATCAGTTTTATCTAAAACATTTATTATTTTAGTTCATTTAATTTATTTAATTTTTTTGTGTTTAAACATAATCAAAAATTGTATTCAATAAATAAAAGTTAGAACAAAAAAAGTACAATCTAACATGAAACATACAAACAAATTTTTTTTGTTTATTTTTTTTTGAATAAAATGCATTTTATCATTATTATTTTTATTCACACATGTCGACAAACTTATATGAAAAAAAATATGGAGAGAAGTGCAATGAACCTAAAAAAAAATTATTCGATTTTTATTATTTATTACATTTAAAAAGAGTATTACAAAGCGATTACAATGCATGTGGCAAACAACAAACATTAAATGATTTGTTGATTAGTTATTTTTTCTGTACCTATGTGTATTAGAAATTGTTTATGTATATGATGTGAGTCGATTTTCCAATTACAAGTATGTATTATTTAATGAGAATATATTAGAATATTAAAAGCATAAGTTTATTTCTTGTAATAATAATGAAAATAATAAAAAAAAAACATAATTGTTACTTTACAAATAATAATAATGCATTTCATGATGGAACGAAGAAGCATGATGGGCGCACTTGAAGCGTATCTAAAATTTACAGCTATTTTATATTAAAATTTATTGTTTTATTATTATGAATAGTGAGTTGCCTTGTGAAGGTAAGGAAAAAAAACATATGAGACTTTAAGTCATGTAAGAATGTTTGTTTAACATGAAAGAAGGTTTTGTTTGTTCATTGGAAAGTATGAAGGTCATAAAATACAGTAAATAATAACAATAAAATTTTATGAAGAGAAAATGTTTAAGGAAATGTTCAGATTGAATGATAAAAGTGAGTGCATTTTCATGGAAATTGAACAAATATCGAAAAAATATGTGTTTGAGTCAAGTAAGCAAGGACCCGTAGTTCGTTGAAGGAAATAGAGCAATTAATGTTGTTTAGGACCGATTTCAACGCTTGTCGTAATATTTAAAGGCATTTTAAGACTAAATCTGATGACATTGAAGAATATTCAAAACCAAAGTGTTCCCAGAAGCGTATTTTTTACCTGAAATCTCACTAAAATGTAATAAGGAGTTAATTTTGATAATCATCATGTCGAAATGTGAATGAAATTTGGGACCAACTGTGCGACGAAATAAAAATAACATTAAATGAAGTTAATTTTATTTTTTATTGTACTGAGACACACAAAAAATATCCATGAGCAGCTGAAAATATTCTCTGATTAAAAGTTTTTTCTGTATTTACTTTTGAGAATTATTATTTTGCTTTGATTTAATACTGAGCAGATGTATTTTTTTCCATTGTTATCAGAATGCAATAAGAAGAAAAATTCTTCAAAATAATTCAATTTAAATGAATAAATTTTCATAAAATATTTGATACTGACTGAATTTTGATCTTATTTCAAGTATTGTGCCCCTGTTTGAGATTTTTAGTCAATTTCAAGGTGCTACAAAAAAAACAATTATTTTACCTTTAACTTGAGATCCATATAAATGTTCATTCAACCCATTAATGAAAAAATTCTTCACATCACATTCCCTTACTGACATTTAAATACCCCACAGTGGACATTCAGAGCATGATTTTTACTTCACTTCATTTCAATCCATGTAATTCATAAAACAAAAGGCAAAAAGTTTCTCCTCATGTCATTTTAATTTCATTTCAAACAATATTCAAGTCCATTTTTTTTTTGACGAATGCATGTCATTTCAAACATACTGACATCTGCTTAAACCTGCATTATTTTGACACATTTTTCATTTTATATTCAAAATAAAACATTCATTTTCATTCTATTTTTATAACTTATATCATTCAAGTCCAGTGTAAATTTTAATTAATAATATTCAGGAAATATGATGACTTAATTAAACACGAAAAGACATACACACACACATACGTGTGTATACAAATAATAATTAAAAAAATAAAACAAAAAAAAAAATGAAATGTGTGTGTGGCAGTTTATGTCACATAATCATACTAATAATAATAAGTTTATATGAGTTAGCAAAAATATTATAAAATATAAAATAAAACAACTGACCGTTTCTTTCTTTTTTATAAATATGATTTTTTTTCTTCATTTCATTGTTAATTTTGTGTAATTTGATGCCAATTTTATACATGTATGTTTCATGTTAAAATTTAAGAAACATTATAAAATATAAATAAAAATCTTTATTTCACGATTTTATTTTCATTATTTATGGTATTAAGAAAAAATTTAAATAATACAACATTAATATTCACGTTTTAATATTAAATGTCTGTTTTACTTTTAACTTTTAGTTGTTTTTGTTGTTGTTTTAAGGCAAAAAAAATGTTAAAAAAATGAAATACAGTACACATAACAAAAGATGGTCTTTATGCAATTGGGCAGCTAATTTATAACTTCGGTTATGCAATAATACGATTTTCATGCATGAAATGAAGCAGTTTAATGTCATAAGTTTTTTTGTTGATGAGATTTTTTTTTGATGATGATATGATGAGTTTAAAATTAAAAGAAAATATTTTTAGTACATTTCGTAAGAAAAAATGCTCTATTACAGACGGTTTTTCCGCCGTCACTCTGTCACTGATCGCTATCCATAACTCCGGAATGGTCAATCTGAGCAAGGTTGAGTTTTTTCTGTTAGATAGAGGAGCTTATAAAAATTATTTATAGATAATTAGTTTTGAGATTGAGCTCCAGAGCCTAAAAACCGTTAAAAATTTAAAAAAATTGATATTTCTTTTGTTGGATGGAGGAACTTTTTAATATGAACTTTGACTTATTAACTTCAAGATTAGGCCCAGAGATTGGGCTCTAGAAATTGGGGTCAGGCCTATCAAAAGCTCAAAATGTGTTTGTTAAAAAAATCACAAAACTTTTAAAATGCCAGTGTTTTTTAAAAAATTTCAAAATGTCGGAGTTTTTTAAAAAAACTTAATTTTAAAAAATTCTTTAAAAAACTGAATTTTATTCAATCAAACGAGTCCTATCGAAATGCACTTTTGCTTAAACCGCACAGTTCTTATAATTTTTCATTTTCAATTTCTCTGTATCCAAGATAATATTTTTAAAATTCACAAACCACGCATAGTGCTTTACAATTTTTTATTTAATTCAAAAACTTAAACAAATTTGATTTAGATAAACACAAAATTCATATCAAGCAATTTTTATATCATTTGAATATAAAACAAAAAAAAAATTAACTATGTTAAGAGGCCATCAAATGTATAATAAATTTAAATTAATTGTTTTTTCAATTGAATCATAGAGTTAAAACACCGAGAAATTGCTGAAAAATTATCAATCAACTCAATTTTTGAATCAAATTCATCTTTTATTGTTATAGCTTCATTTTTTATTTGTGCTTTCATATAAATGCGCAATTTTATCATCATTTATTCAATATTATATTATATTTTGATCATTGATTGAAGATAAAATCCCGCATATAACTTTTAATATTTATGTATATTAAATTACACATTTTATATGTTAAAAGAAACTCTAATAATAATCTCTTTTTTTTATTATTATTATATTTTTAGTCTTATCATCATGAGAATTATAAACATTTAACCGAGATAAGTATTTTATTTTGTTATTAGAAATAGAAATTAATATGAAAAGATGGAAAAAATAGGAATTGCGTATTTTCTTTTTAGATTTATGTACATATAACAATGAAATATTCTTGCATTTAACTTGAATTTTAATATTATGATTACATTTTTAAAGCTTCTATTATTTTTATTTATTTAATATCATAAGAAAAAATTGTATATGAAAAAATATATTTCAATTACTTATTATTGTGATACAGATTTGCTCTATTTCTTGTTATTTTATTTTTTTTGATCATCTTTAAAATTCAAAGCATCAGCAAACAAAAGAACAATAAATACTTCATTTTCAATTCAATATACTGATTTATTTTTTTTATTTTTCTCTTGAGTACTACCGACAAAACGTTGGTCATTCATTAATATCATCATCATCATCCATTTCATCATGATCATCGGTATTTGATGCAAAATTAAACAAAACAAAAAAAAAAACATAAATAAATGAAAGGATTTCTTAATGTATTTCATTTATATAACAGACGTCTTCTTTTCTTTTCTTTTAATTTTAGTTCAATTTTTTTTCTCTTATGTTTTTTGTAATAATAATAAACAAAAAGAAAAATTATACGAGAGATAATAAAACCACGATTCACATTTTAAAACCGCTTTAAGCAGTCTTCTACTTTATTATTATTATTATTATTTTATTTTTTTTTTCATAAAAGCACGTATCCAATTATTATGTTGAATATTTTTAGACATTTTGCTGATTGAATTTCTACTTAAGTATTTTTTTTTTGTATTTTATTATTATTTTAGGCTGTTGCTAGTGTTTGTGGTATATGATTGTTTTTTTGGACTATAATTATAATTTATTTTTTACTAGCGAATAAAAAAAAATAGAATGAGGAACAATATTTCATCAACTCTTCTCTTAATAAGGAGGACTGTAAATCAATCATATTATAAAACATAATTTGTGACATGAAATGAGAGATTTTTGTTTAATGTTGACAGGCTGATCATGAAAATTATGGTCAAGATCATGATGATGATGATGATGATGTGGGATGATCTTAAAATGAGATGATGAGACATTGACTTTGCAAAAAATATAAATATAAAATATTTTGAATAAAAGCAAAATTAACGTAAGTGAACCAATTAAACAAAACATTATAAGCACCTACACAATTCAAACTTTTAACTGACCATGAACTTTGATCTCATTTCATTTTATCTGATTTGAAATTATAATTATTTTTTTGTTTGTCATTTAAAAGTCTGAATTCAAAGAAATAATAATAATGTTAATTCATTCTTAAAATTAACAATTAACATGAAAATTAATGATATCACACAATAATTAACAGCTAAAACGGGATGATAAACAACAATCACCAAGTAAAATGAAAAAAAAATGTGAAGACAAAAAAATTATCTTTCTTATTCGATCTTTATGATGAATGACTTCAATTAAAAGTTAAATAAAAAGTTACATTCAACCCGTATAAATTCATAAAAATGGTCAGATAAACAAAAAAAAAAATACAACAATAAATAAATAAATTGAAGGTCACTCAGTCTATATTTAAATTATAATATGATAATGTTTGAAGGGCAACTTTATTTATTTATTCAATTAAAATCTCTTTTTCTCTGTTTTCCATATACAAAATTACACACACGTACTCACATATTCATTCTTAAATTTTTGAATTTGTGTATCATTTTATTATGCATAAAACCGCGACGAATCAAATTAACCTTTTACAACACTGAAATAACTTGATATTTTAATAAATTTAATAATGTTTAATATTAAAAGTGACACATTCATTCTTAAATTACATCATGTTACAAAAAAAAATAAACATGTAAAAACAGTTGTTTTTACGGATTATAACTTATTATACTTTTCCAAGATTACATTTATACATATTTTTTTTAACACAAGTATAAAGAAAATCTGGCAGATATTAATGATTTTCAAACAAAACACTCATTTAATACATGAAACATAAACCGAAAAAATTACACACATTGAAATGAAAATTGCTGTCCCTTCTCGATATTTTTTTTATATTAATAATCATAATGAGTGGTATAAATAATAATAATACACATCAAAAAAAACATATAACAATGAACTAGAAAACATGAAACTTGGGGTTTTTTTTTACTTAGGTTAAGAGGATTATAATAAAAAAATAATAATAATGAAACACCGCAATAAATGTATATAAATTTTTGTTTTCATCATATTAATAATAATATTATTATTTATTTTTTTTATAAATGTTTATTATAATTTTTGCTTATAAATACAGATTTGTTATTATTTAAATATGTTTAATAAATTAATATGATTGTTTATTATTTTAAATTAAAAATAAACCGTTAAAATGATTATACATCAATTTTTTTTGAAACATGCGTTTTATTGTTTCATTGTATCAATATTTTTATTGTAAATTGTTATTGTTATATTTTTTTATTGTATATCATTTTATTTAAAAATTTTGATCAAATATTTACAAATCACTTGTATTTTGATCAAAAATTTTATTGTAATGTTAAAATTTAATATTAAAGTTATTTTTTAAAAAAAAAACTCAGTCCAAAATCTAATGATATTCTATTTTCTTCTGAAGTTTACCAACTTCAAAAATTACAAGTTCTTTGAAAGTGAACTCAAAAACGAAAAACAAGTGAAAAAAATATCAAAATCTAGAACTTGTGCAATTTTTGATAAGAACAATGTTTGATAGATTATTCAGAACAAAAATTGGACAAGTTCTAGATTTTGATATTTTTTTCACTTGTTTTTCGTTTTTGAGTTCACTTTCAAAGAACTTGTAATTTTTGAAGTTGGTAAACTTCAGAAGAAAATAGAATATCATTAGATTTTGGACTGAGTTTTTACAAGTTCTTCTTTGTATTTTATGCACAAAAAAAGTTTCTTCCACGATTGTGGCTAAACGGTTCGAAATAGACCCATGGTATGTTCTAGGCATATTTACCCATTCAAAGCCCGGGTAACATAGGCTATAAAAAAATTAGGGTGTCCATACAAAAAAATAGGGTGACCATGGAAAAACCGATTTTCCGAAAATTTTCCAAGAAAATGGAAAATTATTTTCATGCCAAAATTTCCGCCTCATCATTCTGAGCAACTTTGCAGAAGACACCCTAATTTTTTTATAGCCTATGTTACCCGGGCTTTGAATGGGTAAATATGCCTAGAACATACCATGGGTCTATTTCGAACCGTTTAGCCGCAATCGTGGAAGAAACTTTTTTTGTGCATAAAATACAAAGAAGAACTTGTAATAAGAGTGATATTGTGATGAATGTGAATGAAAAATGTCTTGTATGAGAAAAATTTTTTTCCTGTTCGTTTTAGGTATATGGTGTCTTCTGGAAAGTTGCTCAGAATGATGAGGCGGAAATTTTGGCATGAAAATAATTTTCCATTTTCTTGGAAAATTTTCGGAAAATCGGTTTTTCCATGGTCACCCTATTTTTTTGTATGGACACCCTAATTTTTTTATAGCCTATGTTACCCGGGCTTTGAATGGGTAAATATGCCTAGAACATACCATGGGTCTATTTCGAACCGTTTAGCCGCAATCGTGGAAGAAACTTTTTTTGTGCATAAAATACAAAGAAGAACTTGTAAAAAATTTAAGCTTTTATTGTTATCATATATAAAATAATTTTAGAATTATTATGCTTATTATAAAAATATTCAATGAAAATTAAATACACAGCGATTTAAGTCAACTATTACTTCATATTCTTATTAAAATTGTTATTAAGAAAATTGCAAGAGCAAGAAAAAAGTGAATTAAATTTATTATTCGTGATTTGCTTACGGCGACTAATTGAAAGTGAATATGTTGTATTTATGATATGTTTATGTCGACTTTACGTCTCATTTTTATAAATCATATCAAATCATGAAAATAATATGGTTTGAGTGTAATTTAAGTTACTATTAAATTAGGAGATTGAATTGAGTTCGAAATATGACCGTTTATGAGCTCTCATGGATTTGATTGTGCTCAGATGTTTTGTGATTTACTTCCCATTTAATTAAAATTGCTTTATTAAATAATTGCAAAAAAAATAAAAATTTAAAGCCAAATCAAATTAAAAATATAAAATTTTAAGATCAAGATAACATTTAAATGTCTCACGCATACAAAGAATGACGAATTTAACTTTTATATATTTGTTAAAATTTGATAAAAATCTTTTTTTTTCGTTTCTTTTCGGTGATTAATTTTTGCTGCCTAGGAGGCAATTTTTTTTGTTATATTCCATTATATTTTTATTTTATTTTGCATAAACACAATTGAATAAAACTTTCTGGAAATCAATCAAATTTAATGCGGGATTGAGAGAAAAAGAAAGAAAGAAAGCGAATCAAAATGAAAAAAAAAGTTTTTTTATTTGATGAGCGAATAAAAAAAAGTTTTAATGACATTCGTTTCGAATTTTCATCTAAAAAAAAAACTGAGGATATAATTAATGAAATGCGATAACAATAAAATTAGCGACTAGCTTAAAAAAAATATAAAGTTCAATCAACTCACTTTACAATGGATCGCTTTTAAGATGAGGCATATTAAAAATATTTAAAATTTGAATTCAATGTTATCAGAATCAAGATAAAAAATGAATTCAATTTTAATTTTAATTTCAATTCAATTTCAGCAGTGAAACAAAATAAAATGATGATGTGACATTACACAGAAAAAAAAATTTAACGTTAAAGAATGATTTATACCATTCAACTGCACTTCCGTATCTTATTTCAATGTATGTATGTTAACTTACAAAAAGAAAGGAACAAAACCGGAAAATAAATGGATTGAATATAAAAATGTGACAAAAACAAGCAAACATTAAAAAGTTTATTTTTAAAAAAAAAACACTATTTTCTTGAATGTAACAGTACTGATATTTTTTTGTACATTTTTTCTTAAACATTTTTCATTAAATAAAAAGGAGAAAAAATTATTTTTTTAAAAGTCTTTGAGAGACATCAAAAGAAATTGGAAGGAATGGAAATGACATCAAAAGACGATGAAATTGAAAAAGAAAGTAGATGAAAAAACTGATTCTTGATTCTTGAAAGTTATTCATATAGGCTTATACATAGGCAAAGTGTCTTTTATGCACGGAACGAGCGATATCTATGAATATGGTGTTCGATTCAGGGATGCACTGTTAAAATAAATAGATTTGAATTTCACATTTCACGTATTCTCTTATCTCAGTTAATTTTATGGACCCGCAAACTTCTGAAAAGCCTAAATTGAATTAAGAGACATCTAAAATGCGTATTTTGCAAAATATTGAAATGAATTGCGTTTTTTTTTAAAATTTAACAGCACATCCCTTGGAAACATTAATTAATTTTCTTTATCGATAGTTCTTTTCTTTATTAAATGTGTTGATGATTCAAGATGAATCTCAGTCAAAGAATTGTTGTGCGTTATATTTTCTTATTCTCATTGGAGTTGTTTTTTTTTATCGCAATTTTATATTCTTCTTATATAAGCATCATAGAATGGAAGAATAAAGAATAAGGTCAACGACAGAACTATGCATAAATGCAAACAATAAAATAAATATCTTTTGTATCACCATCACCAGTCATTTTGAAGCAAATAAATAACAATGATTGTGAAATAAATGCATTTGAATTGAAAATAATGGAAGAAGGTGTTTGACAGGATTCAAATGTTCTTAACACAACTTGATCTTTTCCTTGTAATGAAAGAAACTCCATTGAAATTAAAAAATATTCTATCATTACACTTGGATTCCTTGAAATTGTTAACAAATTCCTGGCATTTGGCACCTATTAAAAGATATTTATGTAATGCAAGTCTATTATTATGATTTTAGTTAATGTAAATACATCAACTGTAAATAAATCTAGAATACTTGCAATTTATGATTATTACACACACACTCATTTTTGTTTCTGTTACTCTCTATATTCTAATACAATTATTATAACATACCAAAGCAACGTTGTAACTAATCAAAGCTAATAATACAAAATAATAATAGATGATCACACAAAAACCTCATCATCTGAATAAGTAACAGTAAAATGAGGTTAATTGTTTTTCATGCTTAATCAATTTTGCATCAACATCCCATCTCTTCATCTCACACATCTTCCATTCGTAGAATTGTTTATTAGACATTTTACATTTAAGTACATAAACAACGTCATCATCATCATCAGGGACCTACAATAATAAAGAGTGCAGTTAAATTTAGCAATTTACATCGATGAGTGCATTTCATACCAGATTTTTGTCAATATTATTTTGAGATTAAAAGTAGGAGTGCGAAATTCGTTTCCAGATGATGATTTCAGTGTAATTACATTTACATTGTATCATATTTCATTATTGCCACTGTAGTAAGTGGAAAAAAGATTATGATTGTTAAGTCTGTTTCCTTGTAAACGTGATTCAATTTGCGGAAAATTGTCGGAAAAATGTATGACATTGATTTTCTTTTTGTTGGATATATCTTGAGATGATGATTTCAGCCAATTTCTACATTCAAATTCAAAGTAAGATTTCAAAGTACAATTTTTTATGATTATTGCTATGAAAATTATTTTATCGACCAGAAATCATTCATTATTTTATCATTTTAATAGACCACCATCACTATATTCATATTTTTTTTTTATTTTTATTGAACCAACATAACATAAAAAAAACACAATCCTTTGAGAATTGAGAAATTGAATGAAATTTCAAATGAAAAGCTTTGTACACACATAAATTTTAATGGTTTGAATTTATCTGTGTTGTAAATTTAGTTCATTGCACATAAAATGGTAAAAAAAGAAAATAAATATTGCAAAATATTATTGTTTTTCCCCAAATATTTGTATGTTATTCCATTATTTTCCACTCTTGTTGCCAACAAATATTTATCATTCGAAATTTCAATGGAATTCATGAAATATTTTCAAAAATTTCATTTCATTTAATCTCCATTTTCAAACCAACTTGAAGGGATATTTAAATTAAAATTAATGGAATCATCTTAAAACGATATGAGACTTTTAATGAACTTGACCAAATGCATATTTCAAGGCAATATTAGATACAAAAAAAGTTACCTGTCTCAATTGAGGGTATAAAAATGTGGGTCAATGTCAAACTGGCTCTTCGTGCTTGTCGCACAAATGTTTCCATTTCCCAATCAGACTTTAGATTACAATTTAAGTCTAATTTCAATTAAATTGAAAATAAAAAATCAATTTTCACAAGACAATTTTATGCTAGTTTCAATTTTCACTGCTTAGAAACAACTGAAAAATGATTCACTCAATAACAGTATTATTTTATTTACACGGACACCGGACTCATATATCATTATCGCACACATTGAAACACGGAAATTATAGCATGTGAGTATCCATTTCTATGATAATCAGTATCCTTACATATACAAATATATGTGTAAATGATGACGACGTTTCTTTCATTAAACTAAAATAGAGTTTGTCCTGTGCACATATTCGTCATACTTTAATTTAGTCCATTTCTAGTGATTTCCCTTGAGCAATCCATTCATAAATAATAATATTTTTTTATTGTTGTCTAGAAGAAGAAGAAGTAAATTGACACATATATTTAACGGTTATTTTTAAATCGAACTCATTAAATTATGAATGAAATCGTTCGTTGTGTAATATGAGAGAGATAATTTTTGTGCTTGATGACGATTCATCATTCTTATCAGAATTATTTTTATTTTCATTTCATTGAACTTTGTCTCTCTTTTAAGCTGATAAAAACAAAATATGA
The DNA here is from genome assembly GCA_900002565.1 of Culicoides sonorensis. Lineage (NCBI taxonomy): Eukaryota > Metazoa > Arthropoda > Insecta > Diptera > Ceratopogonidae > Culicoides > Culicoides sonorensis. The sequence continues at coordinate 371,219 of LN483487.1, read as the reverse complement.
AAAACAATGAATGACAGGAGAAAGGGTTCAAAAATGAAACACGGAAATGAAGTTTTCAAAACTTTTACTTATCAGATTTACACAATAATCAAGAGCCAATTCGATTTAATTAAAGGCTGATCCATTTAAGTTTTTATTTTAATTGGATAACTCTTTACTTCCACGAAATATTTTATAATTAAAATTTTGACCTGCATCAATTCGTTAACGGTAAATGTAAGATGGACACGTTTTCTATTATTTCATTTTAAACAAATCATTCATTGGCATCGATTTAGAACCACTTTGGTTAAGGGTCTGTCGGTTGAAATTCAAGCCAAATACGCTTATTTTCTTCATTGTACTTGCATCACATTTTCTTTATAGAAATTTAAAATAACGCATTATGAATGATGAATGGATTAATTAATCAAAACATGAAAAAAACGTCCGATACTTTAAAAAAAAACTCTTGATTGAAACGTTTTAAAAATTAAATGAAAAAAAATTGTATATATTAATAACAGACGGTTATGAATTTGTTTCGTTTTATTTTTTTTTATTTTTAAATATAATTCGCGTAGATTACTATTTATATACACAGTTTGGGATCCTTAAGTCTAATTTAAATACAGATGTTTATATTAAAAAACCTACAACATTTAATCGAAATTTGTATACAAATTTTTTTTAATAAAGGAAACCTTTGTCAACACATTATTAATAGTCAAAATGAAAATAAAAATCTAAATTAAGTTGCAAATTGTCACACGAGTGATTAATTTTTATCTGTTTTTTTGTTGTCTCTGATTAAAATTATTGTGTATAAGGGTCCAGTTGTAGGTGGCGGTTCATAATTTCAATGATTTAAGCAATTTTTTTTTATTTTATCAATCTTTTAAACCGGTTTATTGCATTTTTTGGTTCAAAATACTCTTAAATAAAGGAAAAAGAGTCCGATTTGGAATTAAAATTATGGAGTAAATTTTGAGTTTGAAAGACGACATACGAGGACAGTTATGATAAAGCCTCTAGTGGCCGTCACGGTTTCATTCGATTCGTATTCAATTTAATTTTATCCATGAATTTTGTTTTAAATTGAATCCAGGTACTTTTATAGTTGGGTCATTAATCAGATGACTATTGATCACACTTTGACTGTCCCATGTAAGTTTCTATTACATTTTTACACCAAAATCTTTTAAGTCTTTCAGACTTTACCATAGAAGTGAACGAGATATCAATCTTGAATCTACTTTGTCTTGCAGAACTTGAAAGAGAAGCGAATTTTGGTTTAAATTGCAGTTATGCCTTGAACCGTTACCTCTGATTTCCATATCCCATCACTAGGTAAAAATTACATTAAAATTCTATCAATGATAACTTTTTTTTGATAAGATAAAAAATATCGTATGTTTACATTAAAATTTCATGATATACTTCATTTCGATAACAATGATATTGACAAAATTTTTGAATTTATTGACATTATTAACAAAGAACCGAAAAAAAGGTCAAAAATTATCAAATTTTTATTAATGATCATGACAATTCTATACAAATGACTGATTAAAGTCATACTTTGAGTTCAGTAATTAAGTCTTAAATAATTTCTAGTGACTTTTCCATGAAATTTTAACAGATAAATGATACTTAATCTTGTTTTTGTAGAAATTATATGAATATAATCAATTCGCACCTAAAAATACATTTTAATTAAACAAAAATTACTACTGTAATTTAATTTAAGATTATTATTTTACTACACAATTTAATGGGGCGTAAAAAATTGTATCCTACACAATAATGTGAATATAAATATAAATATAAATAAACACAAAAAAAAACAAAATTCATGTTCAAGGTTAAAAATTTAATTATTTTGGGTTATATTTTTTTCTTTTATTATTAAATACGATTTTGCACATACAAAAAGAAAAAGAGAAAAGGAACAAAATTTTAATCTAATCACACATAATAAAATGTTATCAACATTATTCTTACAACAACAACAACAACAACAACAACAACATTGAAAATGTCCGATCATAAGATCTAAACATAGAATTCGTAGGACGTTTTATCAATGGCAAGTTGAAGGTTAAATTTTTCTCAATGAAATGAAATGAAAAGAAAAAGTTAAAACGCAATAAATTTTTCTCCCCCGAAAAAAAGGAAGATGTTTGCACGCAAAACACGTACGATCTTTCAGTAGCATCATATTTTTTTTGGCTATATTTATGTGTGAATGTCATGTATTTATATTACATGAAAAAGAATCGAAACAAGGAGATGAAAATCAAAAAGGAGACGCGTCATAATAACATTCAATATAAAGTCAAATTTTCAGACAATGTGAGTGTGCTGCTGTGTGGTCGGTATTTATTTTTATTTGTAAAGTACATAAAAATTGTTGAAATGAATCGTCAAATTAGAAATGTGATACAAAAAATTTTAAGACATAATAAAATATGTTCGATTATCACTCATTTTCAGGAGGCTCGTCTGGCTTGATTTTAAGTCTTTCCATGTTAAATTTATTCAAATGAAATTCCAATAACTGATAAAGATTGATACAATTTGGCTTAATTTCACAGAAAAATTTCTCTTATTCGTATTTTTCCTCTCATAAATGATTTATTTTCATCCAAACATACTTTTATTTATTGGTATAGCACAACATTAAACATTTTGTGAATGAGAATATAGATTTTTTCACCCACGCTTCAAATAAAATTACGTTGTTTACATTCATCATCCTTCTTCTTATTTTACATTTTATCACAAAAAATTTTTAAGCACCAGCAAAAACAATTCACAAGAAATAAATGAGTGATAACAAATTTTTCATTCATTCATTTATTGAAGTGAAATTTCAATTTAACATCATAAAAAATTGAAATAAAATTTTATTTTATGCTGAATTGACAAGAATTAACAAGTAATTGTTTGTTTCACTCATAAAATAAAAAGAAATTTTTCTCCCCTCTTTAATTTCGTTCCTTCCTTAATGTAATTTGTCTTTATCCAGTAGAATAAAATGAAATCACAAACAAAAAATTCTTATAAGAATTTATCACAAAACCATTTTTAAGCTTAATTTTGACAAAATTTATGATAATTTTAATTTTACGTCACACCCTGATAGCTTTGATATGAAGTCAGTGTGTCATTTTGTCTGCCACTTACTTTTAACTCGTTGATCCATATTGTGCTAAAGTATCATTTTTTTCATATGCACAAATTTTCATATTCAATGACTTTTATCTCATCTTTTGATATTTTGCTTTTTATACTTTTTTTTTCCACTTGGGCACATTTGCAAATCACATTAATTTTTGGGTTATTTCACAATGATTTACCATGAAAATTCAATGAAATTCATAAAATTTACCAATTAATCTGATGATTTATCTCGTCTTTTATATTTAACTTATTCACTTTTTCGAATAAATCTTTCAAAATAAATTTTGTGTTTCATACGATTTTGTGTCTAAAAAACCGCCATATTTGTTTAATGTAGTACTTTTTAAATGTGAATACACATTTTTTTTTTTTATTATGAAGATACACAATATATTATTTAATGTGTGTCTGTATACTTGTGTTGTGTAAAAACAAGAAGAAGAGAATTATTATTATTATTATAAAATTCTGAATACCGACTTCAATATAAATGTGTGTATAAACGACGATGATGTTTGACAATTATACTGTACTTGTACAAAATTAGAGCATGCGCAAATGTTTCTCTCTTCAATCTTTTATTTTATTTTATTTTGAGGTTCAAATCCACAGTTTTCTTTCAATTTTTGTATTAAATTAATACAATTTTTATTAAAATGTTTAAATTAATATGTGTTTACTTCTTAATTTTTGTATATAAAATTTGTAAACCGGATATAAACAAAAACAATGTTATTATAATAAAAAAATTTGTTTCTTTTTAACTTTGTAAATAGCAAAAAATTTCTTATATTACTTAGAATGCAAAACACGATCCGTATCGTACGTATGCTCAAATCAAACTGAAAACAGTTTTCAATCAAACTGGCACTCAATGTTATTTAGACAGGAAATTTTTTTTGTGTACATCAAACATATATCTGTGTTGAAATGTAGTAAGATACAAACACACACAAACATGTTTTATGCATTTTTTGTTGAGTTGTGTTAGTTTGTTTCGGTTACACGGAAATAAATTTAAAGTGACTTATTCCCTGAAATTTACAATCTTAATTTTTTTCTCTCATTTTTTCAATGAAATTAAATGTTAACTGATTCAGATTAGTGTCTAATGGTCTAAAACTGAAAGGCATATCGCTCGCTCCGTGCACAAAAGACACTTTGCCTATGTATAAGCATAGGCTTTATGTCTCTCATGCACGGAACAAGCGATATGCTTTCTGAAGAATACACAAACAGAAACATAGTAAAAGTGTCAAATAGCAAGTCTTCTCTTGAGGCCAATCAAAAATAAAATCTCGTGAAACATGGAGATGTCTGAAAGCACTTAAAAATCTATGTGAACAAAACAATTTAAGACTCATTTGGGTAACAGGTCACTGGGATACAAGGAAATGAAAGAGCAGATGAGTTACAATTTTTTGAATTTTTGGTACAAATTTCAGATATTTTTCACATTTCTTACATATATTACTTAATATTTCACTTTAAATAAATTAAATTATAATATCACTCTACTTTAATAAACGATCATTGATTCATTTATTTGTTTCATAATAATATTATTTCGTTAATATTTGTTTTTACATATGCAAACATGCAATGGCTGTTGTTGAAAAATTGAACTCAACGAACAACTCTTTGATTACGATTTTGTCGTTTTGTTATTTCCCGTATTTCCTCTTTGTTGCTGTCGTAGTCCGGTAAATTTGTGATTTTTCTTAAAGATATATGAAAATCACAAATATTATTACTTAATAAGATTTTGAGACAAATTTACGCTAGTTTCATAGTACATTGTGAAGTGAGAAGAAGCCAATACATAACTGTTCCAAAAAGTTGATATCCACAACTTTAATTTTGCCGTATCACAATTACTAGAGTTCTTTGAAAATTTTCAAGGTATGTCTTTACTATTATTAAATATTTTAATAAACTTAACATATTTTCTTCAAAACTTTTAGAAAATGGACCTTAAATTGGCTGTCTATTGGATGATACAAATAATGTTTCGTTTTATAGATAATGAATTAATGGATGTAAGAAATCATGTTTTTTCAAAGTAAATTCACGATTTTTTAATGTAATGTTTATTAATACAGAATGAGGTGTATGAAAAAGATCGGATGAACAGTTGAAATTATTAAAAACACATCTAAGATGAACAATTAGAATATTCACAGGTCATGGGAAATTTAGAAACCATCTAAAAGACATTAACCTATCGGATGATAATACTTGCAGATATTTTGATAACGACATAGAAACGGCAGAACAAATAATATGTAAGAAATCATAGCTTCGGAAATGGTCATCTGGATCCGGCTGATTTTTCGAGGATATGAGCTAAGACTATTGTTGAAATAGCGCTTCGGTCATAATACCTCTAATGGTTGCTCCGTGTTTTCGACATAAAATACACAGTAACATATGTTGCTATGCATGCACACAACACAAAACAAAAACTGAATACAAACACAAATTTGAGCAGCTGGTTCTTATTATACTATGTATGTTTGATGTTCATGTTCACCGGTACAACTCACATCTCAAGTCAGCATCCCAAACACCGACAATTTTAACCGAAACTCAGCTTGGTTTGTACACACACACAATCATAGAACTATTTATCTTAAAATTTAATATCTTGATTCCTGAATGAAAAATACATGTTACTATAATACAATAATGATGCATATACATAGACAAATAGTCAAAGATAATAAAAAAATTGCTCTCTTTTGAATTGAAATTAAAGAGAGGAAGTTGTACAAAGACTCTGTGGTACATAAAGTATAAACAGAGAATAACAATACCGGGTAACAGTTTAACGTAAAATTAACACAATACAGAATGAAATGCTGTACTTTGATGCAATTTTCTAGTATAGTATTTTCCAGATGAGAGTGTTTTTTCTAGTTTGATGCAATTTGTTTGTCAATTTGGTACATGACTGCATCACAATTTGTTGATGTTTATTTATAACAGTGATGGAACGTAATGAAGGGTGACTTGAAATTGAATTGAATTACTTACTCTTGTGCTTTGAATTTGTATAATGGAAATTTGTACTCACCTGAAAAGAAAAAAAAAAGAATAAAATTTAATGAAATTTTCTTTAAATTAAAAAAAAAGTAATTAAAGGACGTTAATGTTTTGATGTTAAACAAAACATTAATTAAAGAAATAAAGTCAAGTGACTCTTAATCTATGAAGTTGCTACTCTTTTTCTCATGATAATATAAAAAAAATGAATGCATAATGATACTAGTGCTTTTTATGCCTATTTTAGGAAGTGAATCATTCTCGTTCTTGTTGTTTGAACGTTTTCTTTTCCATTCTTCTCTATTTGTAAACGATTTTTCTGCATTACATTACATTTAATGCTTTATTGTTACATTTTGCAACTTTTTTCTCTTGTTGTTGTTGGTGTTGTTTATGTTTTATAACTTTAGTACTTTGTTTTAAAATGAATAATGCATTTGTTAATGGAAAAGTAAAACTTTTATATATTGTGTTTGTATTCTTTGTCATAAAGTCACTACAAAATGAAATGAAAAAAAAAGTTTTTTTCATTATAATAAAATTATAAAATATGCTGTTGAATGCTCCTGCTCCATTTACATTGAAAGAAAATGCAATAAGCAGGAGTATGGCGAGTGTTTAAAATGGTCATCATGCTTTGGAACAACCTTGAAAGTTAAATGTGTTGACATTTTAATGTTGTTATGAAATTGAGTTTTCTGTTTACATTTTGACTGAAAAAGCTTTTAAATGAATTAAGTTACGATTTGGACCTCAAATGGAATCGATTTATAATTTTCTTCAATTTTAGTCCTTTTCTTTCATTTTTTGTTGCACAAATTGCATGCAAAATAAATTTCTACATCAAAAAATAAAATATAATTGGGAACACGTTTTGACCAGGTGCAAATATTTTTGTTACTGCAAAATTGAAAGAATAAAAAAAAAACACACTTCAGATCAAAATGCGATTAATGGGATTTAATTTGAGCATGAAATCATAAAAATAATCTTAAATTTACTTTTTTATTTGCGATTTTTAAGTCAAAAATTCTTATAAGAGTCTCAAAATTGTTGTGAAATCTTAAAAAAATTATAATAATAATAATATTAATAAAATGCCTCGTCATTCCTTATCGCATTTAAATGTGGATATCTGTTGAATTTGCTTTTCAACTCAGACTGAATAAATATTTATTTGAAAATGATTTTAAATCTTAGTAAGCAAAACAACGACATTCAATATTTATTAAGAACATATAAGATGAACACGAATGAAAATAAGAAGATAAAAATACCCGTATAAATTACCATCACCTGTCCCATATCACCCGCATCTCAGTTTCTTTCAATTCATATATTGAATAGTGAATTAACATACGAAACATATATCTTATGACATCATGAGTTTTTAAATTCGATTTTATTCATTTTTTTATGTTCTCTTCTTAAAGTTACGATATTGAAATATAAACAAAAAAATGATAAAAGATGACCAAATAAAAAAAAACTGTAAATTTAGCAACATTATTAATGCAGGCCTGTTAATTTTCGACACATTATTACCTTTTTATATATTTTTTTTTGTATTTTATCGTATGTGATCTAGAGGTGACATTCGTCCAACTGAGGCTCATTTTCACTTAAATTTAAAAAAATCAGTGAATTGACACACATTTTAATTTAATTCAAATTTTTCCGTCCAAATAATCAATTAATTTTATTTATTTGATTATATTGTGTGTCGCCTCAGTGAGTCTTTTATTTCATATTGAAATTCAACATCCATTTAATAAAATTGAGTGCCTTCTACTTCAGAACTTTAATATAATAATAATAATAATAATAAAGATAATAAAAAATATCGAGAATACGAGTAAAAAAAGTATCAAATTTACAAGACTATCAATTTTAATGTTATTTTTCAATTTTAACGAAGACACATACAAAGAAGAACATCCATTGAATTGAATCTGGTTTTTAAAGACTTGCAATTTTAAGAAATGACCTTCTAAGAGAAGTAGGTCGTTGAATATAAAAAAAAAACCTATAATTTATTTTAAATTACTAATGACGTTAGAACTTTTAACGTGAATTAATGTGTAAATAAAATTTATTGCATTTTTTTCCATTTTATGGCATTAAAACTCAAATTTTTTTAAAAAATGAAACACAATACAATACAAATTTTTTTCCTGTAAACAAACCACCAACATTGAAACATATGAAATATCGTGTTGAAAATTAATTAAACTATAAAAAACATAATGTCCTGGAGTTGCTTGATGCCGGGCCCATTAAAATAAAGTTGGTCAAATGAACAACAATAATATAAATATGATAAAAAAATAAAAATCAGGAGGGAATTCACTCGCCCAACTGGTGGTAAATTAATGTTATGATAATTATATGCATTTTACTTTAGTCTCGTATGTGTGTGTATGTGTTTGTTGTGCTGACCCTCCACTTTTCATATATTTACAAAATTAAAATGATATAGGACAGGACACACGTCCGACACAGTCCAGACAAAAAAAATACACATGTAAAATTTATCGATTTTTTTCATTACACAAAATAATTCCTTTTGTAATAAATTTGATAGTTTTTTTTATTTAAAGAGTCAAATGTGCGTGTCATGATTACTTTAATAGACCATAGACTAGACTCAATTCAAAAAATTTCAATTTCATGCAAGTAAGGAACATTTTTTTTCCTATAAATGAATATTAATTGAAATATAAAACAAATTTTACCGACAAAATTCTATACGTTCGTGGTTTTTCTTTTTTTTTTTTTGAGTAGATGCGGTTAATGAAATGAGATAAAAATGATGATTTATTACAAAACTTTTGAATTATGACAATATCCATAAATTACGGAATTGGATCTGTATTTGAAAAGGAATTTATCATTTTTGTGATGGTGTACAAAAAAAACACAGGGATTCAATTAAATTTGATATGAATTTCAAGTCAAAGGAAACAGAATTTACTTCGACACAGAAACTTTATAAACATGGAAACTAAAAATAAGTTGAAATACAGTTGAAATAACATTCAAACAATCACTAATTGAAATATGACTTCCTCTTGTTATTTTAAAATGAAATCAGTGTTTTAGATTTGACCTTAGATATTTTTATACATAGAACATTAAATTTGGATTGGAAACAGATTTTTTTTTGAATAGTAATAAAGGTCATTTACGAGAAAAATAATCTAAAGAAATGCATTTAAGATCAACTTTGGAATAAAATGTAACAAAAATGACTCGCACCGAAAATTTTTTCTTGTGACGGGAATTTTCAAGAGCAAAAATACAAATTTTAAAACAAATTTTTACGTTTTGAGTAAAAAAAATCATGTTTTCGGAAGTTTTAAGTAAAAGTGACCTGAAGCAAAGTTCTAGAGCGTATTTCAAGCTGCAACGTTGCTCAACTGACCAAGTCAATATTTCTCTTACTAAGAGGCCTAAAATGGCAAAATACACAATTTTGAGCTAATTTTTGGGTTTTGAATCCCCCACACACTCATATCAAGTAAATTGAATCGATTTTCCAAAGCAATCGGATTCATTAAAATCAATTGACGCTAAACCCAAATTTATTTCTCGCGAAATTACTTTTCTTTATTTACATACGTAAAACGATCATCATCAATTCACTTACACAAAAAAATGAGGTTAAGGTAGATTAATGCGTAAATCAATCAAACACATGCAAAAAAAAATCTGTCTTAAACAGATGTTTATATAAATGAAGAGAACCAGAACTCTCAGACTATTTCAGTGATTTATTTCTTTATTTTTATTGTTATGAGACGATTGATTGAATTTAATTTAATTTCAGTGTGAATTCTGACAATTTCAGTTCGTGATATGATGCATTGGAATGATTGACATTGTGTATGAAAAATATTTTTCAATGCGGTAGTTTTTTTTTCAATTGCTTTTATTATTTTTTATAATTACAGCTAATAACTTGCACACTTTTAACACACATCACAAAAAATTGTTATGCCTGAAAGCAACAAATGAGCAATTGATTTCAAATTAATTTTGAACTAAACTTTGTATCGTGATATAATTATAACTAATTTCATTAATGATGAGGGTATTCAATTTTTATTTTGAACTATAATTAATTTAATTACTCATTGGTGTAATATTTGTTTATATCAATAATTAGAATCGTATGAATTGAGTAATTAGAATAAGGAAATAAAGGCGTTTGCTTGTTAAATCAATACACAAAAAAATGACATGAAATACATTGATATTAAATTTATCGGATTATTTCTTCAAATAAATCATATTTCGCGTCCCATATTTTACAATTAATCGGTTTAAATGATAATAAAAATAATAATAAAAAAAATTGTAAAAACAAACAATATAAGGTCATGCATGAGCTGATGCATATTTTATCAAATAATTTATATTAAAATTGCTTGATAAAATGTTGTACGTTTCAATGGGGTGACTTTACTTACAATGTGTGGACTGAAACTGAATTTGACCAGTATTTGTTGTCAAATGAAAGATAATCTTAACAGAGGTGTCAAACATGAGACTGAGAGCTTTTAAGGAATAAAAAACGAAATTTCCCGTTATCTGATATCACAGTGTCTAAGCTCCCCATTTAAAAGTCAAACAATAACATGAAATCACGTCAATTTATTAATTTATTTTAATTTCCTTTCGTTATTTAATATTTGTTGTTAAACAATCGCACAACAACAGTTAATTTATATGACTCGAGTCACTTTATTGAATTGGGGTTAAATATCAACGAGACATAAAACGAGATCTTATTCAAGTTAAATTGAATTTATGATATAAATAAGTTTAACTTAAAATCGTTTAAAATCATACTTTGGACAAATGAACAGTATCGGAAACTGTCCAAAATGGTTCTTAAGAATGTTTTTTATGAAATTAACATAAAACTTTACAAGAACAAAATAATTTTGTATTTCAAAATTAAAGTTTTATATAAAAAGTAGAAAAGTATGCCGCCTTATCTGGGTTAATATATAAAATATCGACTTGGTCAGTTCAGCAAAGTTGCAGCTTGAAGTATTCTCTACAACTTTGCATCAGGTCATTTTTACCTAAAACTTACAAAAACATGATTTTTTTTACTCAAAAACGTAAAACTTTGTTTTAAAATTTGTATTTTTGCTTAAGAAAATTCGCGTCGCAGTTTTAGTGCATTTTCTGTGTACAAAATATATATTAATTAAATGAAATTTAAGATAAAATAGCTCCTGTGGATTCATTCTCAACTTCAAAGTAACAAAGGTCAAATTAAACACATGACAGAGCTAACGATATGACGATTAGATATATAAAAAAAATCGTGGCATTGACATTAAAATTGAACTTTATTCAATATAAAACAAAGTCTATATTGAGATTATCGTAACATTTTCAAATTTATTATCATACCTACTGTTCGTTTATAAAACAAAATTTATTACCTATTCACTGATGATCGCAAACTTATCACATAATAAAAAGTGACGCGACTTCACGGTGACATTGTGACACTTTTCATTGCAAGTCTGTGTAAACAAAACAAATAACCGCAAACTAAATGACTTATGATAACAGAAAACAAAAAAAAATAATAATAATAAATAAATAACTGAGGAAACTTAAACTGTGACAAACACAATCCAGTCATCGTATATTATTTTACAACAATGAAAAGGTAAAAACAGCGACATTTGATATCACAGCGCACCTTGAAAAGTATTTTTTTTATTTATTATGATGCAAGTATTTATTTAAAAGAAAAATGTGATTTTATGATATTTAATTATTAATATTGCAGTTGTCAGCTGTTGCAACTTGTTCATATATGTCACTGTAAATCTAAATGGATGATCTTTTTTCACCTCATATCGCTCGCTTCGTGCATTAAAGACACTTTGCCTGTGTATAAGCACATTTTTTTGATGTAAGAGTAAAAAAATAAAATAATAATTAATAAAATGTTTTTTTGCACAAAACTATGCCAAAATTAATGAAAAATAACCGAAAATTTCTATTTCAAGAAAAACAACGTGACTTTACTACGATTTTAATTAAAAAGAGTGTGTGTGTAACTATTTTCAATTTAGGTGGGTGTCATTTTAATATGACGTCAATTTTCATTGCAAAATTTTCTATTTCACATCAAAGCTACTACATTGAACACTAAAAACAATTTTCTATAAATAGCATTCACCAAATTGCAAATTGAATATGTAATGTAATAATTGTAATAAAAGTGCATGTTGCGCTTTTTTTGTTTGTAAGTCATTTTCATGATGCCAAATTCATATTTCATTTGAAAAAAGCATGTTTATTTTGTCTATTTTTATCATAAAAATGTTTATAATTTAATTTTTTTACAATTAGATCGATTGTAATTGAATTTCAAAAAAAAATCATTCAAAATCGCTTAAACGTGCATCTGTTTTTTTCTTTTGTTTAATCATTTCAATTCAACAATTGAAATTCAAATTTGAACTTGAAAATTTATTTTATGATAAAAAAAAATAATTATTTTATAACAAACAGTGAAATTAATCGCCAATTTCATCACATGAGTGATGATTGATGTAAAAAGATTGCATACAACAAATAGCTCTTGAATGACGTCAAAGGTGCTCTAAATATCTAACATCTTTCATAAGTGTGAGGGATGATGTAAATTTAAAAATATAATTTTTTTTTTCTGTGTATACAATTCAAGTTGAATATACTTTTCCGATTTATTTTTAAATTGAAACATAAAATAAATTTAACATAAGTGTTATATTTTTAGCAAGTCGCTTCTATAAACAACATATCTAATAATTATGATGATTTTCTTTAATTAGATAATACGATAATTATTTGTTTAAATTTTCCATTTGTTTTTTTTTATTTTATTTAAATGTATATAGAACATTTTTTGTTCAGTTTTCAGTGTGGAGTGGGATAAAATTTTAATTATAGACTTTCATGTTATTTGAAAGTAATTTACTCAAATTTCCACGAATCAAATCAAAAATAAAACTTAATTGATCAAGAAGAAACGAAATCTAATTAAAAATTTTAATTTAAATAAACATCGAAATATGTAAATAAATAAAATTCAACTATTTACATTAATTTGACATCAATCATACCAAAAATATGCCATTTTTGAAATTTTATGTCATTTTAAGTTAAATTGAAAATATTTTGCGAATTATATTTTAATAAAACAATATTAAAATTAAAACTTGATTAAATTCCAGTCTCATCAAATCGTAAAATTTACAATATATTTGAGAGTGATTTGTATGTGCAACGTGAATGATTGACAATTGATGGTTTTAGTCTGACCAATTTGGATTTAATTTCGTTTGCAAAGTAAATGTGAAGCTCCATGCATGTAATTTTAAATTAAAATGAATGTAAAAGTTACCTTTAGTCTAGTTTGGTCTTCATGTTAATTGTGGTTTAGCGCCACAATTGCATTTAACAACAAAATTCTGTATTGAATACTAAATAGTTTTGGTGTTGTTACTTTTTTTTTTGATGAATATTGTTTTTGTGGTTACAATTTATTAGGTTAAATATTTAAACCAAAATCTTCTGTTTTTACATGGATTTTAATGAAAATTTATTTGAGAATGAAATTCAACATGCAATCAAAGCAGGAACATGAATCATAAATTTCCTAATTAAAGTTCAAACTATGGGAACTAACCGAAAAATGTTTCTTTTGTTTAAATTTTTTATGATTTTTTTATTATTTGTTGTTTGAACGTTAAAAGTCGTCGCCACTACATTGTCGAGAATGAACATAAACTTTGAAATTGAATAATATTAATAATAAAAAAAAGTAATCTAAATGGTTTGTTAAAGATAATGAGTTTATTAAACTTTTGTATGTTTCATGTGGTCGTAGTTTCCTTAAATTTTTTTCGTTCTTTTGTTTAAAAATAATATCTTTGAATATTTTTAACATGATATTTTTTAATAGTTTTGAAATAATGAAGACATTTATTTATATTAACGTCAATTTATTATTTTAAAACATTTCTATTAATAATGTTGTTGTGGGTTATGTAATAGAACTGTCATCAAATAAATATATTAATCATCATAATATCAGAGGTCTGGTTGTGTCTTAATTTTAAAGAGCATTTTTTAATTTATATCAGTAAATTTAAAAAAAATCAGGGCATTTATTTATGTATTTTTATATTAAATTGTGTTAATTAATTCAACCCATTAATGATGCAGAAAATTAAAAACAATCAACATAAATTAATACTAATTAAAACTTATATTGACCAAATTTGAATTTAAACAAATGTTTTAAAAGTAGGAAGAAAAATGAGAAATTCTAACCACTGGGTGATTTAGAAAAGTGCATTTCGATGTAAGTCGATTCATTGAATATAATTTAGTTTTTTAAAGAATTTTTCAAAATGGCGGATTTTTTCCAAAAAATTTTGAAAAAAATTAGAAAAAAAATTGAAAAATTATGACGTTTTTGGCTTTTGACCGTTTTCAGGATCTAGAACCTATTCCCTGAGCCTGATTCCTGAGTCTTATTTGAAAGCTAATGAGTTAGCGTTCATTTTAAAAGCCAATTGAGTTTTTTTAACGGTGCAAGGCTCTAGAGTCCAATCTCAAAATTATTAAGTTAAAAGTAATCCTCATAAGTGCCTCTGCCTTACAATCTTACAAACCTCGATCCGATGGACCATTCCAAAATTATTGATAGCTGTAAGCGACAGAGTGACGGTAAACAAACCGTCTGTAAAATTGCATTTTTTCTTTCGAAATGCACTAAAAACACTATTCTACAAATTTGCACAAATCGAGCCGCAGAGCGGCCACAATGATTTTCAAAAACTGTGGACAAAATGTGATCGAATGTGCCCTGATAGAGATCTACAGCACGTCAGGGACGGTAGTTATCGAGCTTTGGATTTCCAAGAAATTCAAGCTATTTTAGTGCACTCGGAGATTTTGATAAAAAAATTTTTCTTATTTTTTTAGGTTTTTATGAATTTATCGTTAATAACAAACAATTATAAGAAGATTTTTTTATTGGAACTTTTTTCATCTTCGCACTAAAAAGTGAAAAATAAGGTCTTTCAATATCGTTTTCAAACAATTCAGTAATGCCTTATTTTTTACTTTTTAGTTCGAAAGTGAAAAAAGTTCTAGGAACAAAATTTTCTTATAATCGTTTATTATTCACAATTGAATCATAAGACCCTAAAAAAATAAGAAAAATTTTTTTATCAAAATCTCCGAGTGCACTAAAATAGCTTGAATTTCTTGGAAATCCAAAGCTCGATAACTACCGTCCCTGACGTGCTGTAGATCTCTATCAGGGCACATTCGATCACATTTTGTCCACAGTTTTTGAAAATCATCGATTTTCCCCAATTTGTAGAATACTGAAATAATTGAAAATATTTTAAATTGTTTTTTTTTTCTTAAAAACCCGCCATTTCGATTTTCTTTTAAAAATAACTCAATTTTGAAAATTTTTTAAATATCCATTACATTGAAAAATTTAGTCATTTTGCAAAAATAATAAAATCTGTCATTTTGGCCTTTCAGCCTCTGAGCCAATAGCTCAATTTCAAAATCAATGACCAATAGCAATAATGTATTTTTCCTTACGAAATGCACTTAAAATGATGCATTACTAAAAGTAAAACATTAAAAATCTACATAAAATATTTGCATTTACATCAAATCAAAGAGAAATTTTCTTTGTACAAAGAGAATCAGTAAATTATTTTAATTTTTATTAATTATTTAAATTACTTTATTACACACATCATACACCATTCAAATAATAATAGTGTAACATTGATGCATCACGTAAAGTATAAATAAATAAATAAATAATTGCTTCTATTCAAATATTTGCAAATAATAAAAAAATATTACAGTGATGATTGAATTTTAAAAGGCAATTTGAAATGTTACCACAAATAGATGAGGAAGAATCATGATGATGATGATGATGAACTTCTTATGAAAATAATAGAGTATTGTTTAAAAGACATGCGTTAATGCATTCATTTAGTGATGCATCACAGGGGATCTATTTAGAAAATCACCCAAGCAGAGCAGAACAAAAATATTTTTAATAAAAATGAATTTTTAATTTCATAAGAGTTGAGGTAGGGAAAAAAATCAAGGAAATATATAAAAAATAATGAGAAAACTTATCATTGAAGTGAACAAAGTTGTCTTCTCTGATTAATTATAATTTTTTTATACATGGTGTTTCTTTGTAAATTGTAATTATTTTGTAAGTTGAGTGCATGTTAAGACATTATAATAATAAAATATGATGCATATTAATGTGTGTTGAGAACGAAAAAGGTGGGTCATGAATACAATTTTACAAACCAGGCTTTTGATTGATGTTTGTCCATTCAAATATGACTCCTAATTTGATTATTTTGGTGAAAAAATTCTTTTGGGAAAGGGGGCAAATGTATCAATAAAAGTAAAACTTTGTTATATATAAGGGGGTTCTCCCTTGTTTCCAGTGACGAATTGGGCAAATGCCAAAAAGGTCGCTGTCGATCGTCTTGTAAAAGTTACACTCTAAATATATTTTCCGTCGCAGCTTCCCGTCACTGGCAGTGTATTTTGCCATTTTTGGCCTATTAATACTTGAAATATTGACTTAGTTATTTAAACAAAATTGTAGCCCAAAATATTCTCTACAACTTTGCTTCAGGTCACTTTTACTTAAAACATACGAAAACATGATTTTTTTACTCCTAAACGGAAAAATTTATTTTCAATTTATTTTTAACATATTCTAACAAAACTGACCCACCTTCATGTAACCACATCATATTATCATACTTTAATTATATGTTACACACCAACAAAGTTCATCTACTTTAAGTCCGGATCTTGAAGTAATATTTTCTCCCATAACACTTTTACAAATTCATCCACATCTCAAATGATACGATAAAAAATATCTCAAGCTAATAACAATTTCCTATTTAATAATCAATTTATGACATGATCCAAGAATTTATGATGATACA
Source organism: Culicoides sonorensis (assembly GCA_900002565.1). Classification (NCBI taxonomy): domain Eukaryota; kingdom Metazoa; phylum Arthropoda; class Insecta; order Diptera; family Ceratopogonidae; genus Culicoides; species Culicoides sonorensis. Next base: position 353,961 of record LN483487.1, on the reverse strand, counting down.
AACATGCAATGCACCTACAACTCTTTCCTCATAAATAATTTCACTATTTTCTCGTCATCTGTATTCGAGTTCACAATTTCATACTAAAAAACAGAAGATTTATCACACTCTTTATTTATTTATTTCTCCTAATCCATATTTATTAAACTTTTGAAAATAATCATGATGATGATGATGCTGCATCTCACGAGTAAAAACATGTGTGTGACAAATGTCAACTGAATATTCCTTCTGAATGTCATGTTTTGTCGTCTTCTTTAGATTTATCACCAGTTTAAATGATCAATTTTATCACACATTTTGTGGTTTATTTGTATTTTTTGTATTTTTATTTGATATGTGATATGAAATGTATTAAAATGTAATAAAATATTTATTTTTTACTTCAACTGCATCAAGAAGTGTTTATGAATGTAATTCTAAAGGAAAAGTGCATTAATGCAAAACGGAAATTCAATCAAGGAGAAAAAAAATACTTGTACTTGTATGTGACATTTTATTTGAAAGATGATTTTAATTGAACGGATGATAAAAATCAGATAAAAAATGAAATTTTTTTAAGTGCATTTATTAATAGAATTAGAAATATAAAGTAAAGTGCTTTGATATTTGAATCTAGGACAAACCACAAATTTTTCTTCCGTAACAAGTAAACACGGGTTAAAATATTGCCTAGTCATTTAAATTGAAGACCAAGTTTTGACCAAATAATCAACCATAACAACAAAACAGTTTCCGAACTAAAAATAAACTTTTCTTATTCAAGTTTGTTTATTTTCTTTTTTTACATATATTTTATAGTGTAAACAGACTCACATTCAATACAAGCACGAAAATAAAACAGTTTACAAGATAAAAGTAACACTAACCGACAAACATTATCGATAGATAAATAAACAAAATACAACACGATTCGATATTATTTTAACTTTACGAAAGAATTTTTTTAATTCTAAGTATAGATTTTTTGTTGAGTACTTTAATTATAAACTCTCTTTTGAGAAGAGTTTGGGCACTGTCTGTTTATCTGTTTAATGGCCACTGATCGTTGTTTTAAGATTCTACAACGAAAATTGGTTCTTTAAACCCCATCTACTTTCAAAAAATGGGTAGTAAAAAAAAATTGAAACTAATAATGAAATTCAAGAGAATTCTTTTTATTTGTTCTATTCCAATCAAAAAAATTAGAGAGTAAATTCATTTTCTATTTTTTTTTCAATTTCGATTGTTGTCTGGGTCTAAAGAACCCATAAGCCAGTCTAAGATCCGAAATCTGGTACTCTTTGTTGAGTCTTTAATTGATAAAATTTAGATGAAAGAGAGAAAAAACGAGTTTGATAGAGAGAAAAGGCGCAGCAGAGACTCTCTGGCGGATTGGACATATGGACAATCTGGCAAATGCCAGAAAAACCCCAGTCGATCGTCTTGAAAAAAATTAAGTTTAGCGTAAATTTAAAATTAAATCATACAGAATGCATGGGCCGTTAGTAAATTTCAATCCGGCCCTGCCAGAGAGAAAAAGCGAGAGTGAGAGAAACACTTCTCGTTAGCCTTCATTTACCTTTTAAGTTTCAATTCTCATTGTCCTAATCTGATCATTTAAATTTCAATCAAAATGCACTTTCATGTAACATTGAATCAATAACGCATTCTAATTCAAATTTTCATTTCAAATTTAAAATAGACTCAATTGAAACATTTTTTGTACTTACTGTTAAATAACAATAATTTCCTTGTTGACCCCAGACGTTTGATAGGTGATTTGATGGATTCCTCTCCGTTTTCATCCATTGCTGTTACTCCATTCATATTATGATTGAAATTTTAACACTTTTTTTTGTTTCTTTCTTTAAATTTATTTTAATTTAATTTAATTAAAATTTAATTTCCTTTACTAATTGCTTTTAAACGCCACCTTTTATATTTTAATTTTAATATTATTTTAAATTTTATTTTATTTTAATGCACAAACACACACAATTTTTTCTTTATATTTTTATGAAATAATTTTTTTTTTGCATTAAAATATTAATATTAACATTACATTAAACTTCACACACAGATTTGAATGCAATTTCATTTGAATTTAATGCACTTTTCTTATTTTTATTATTTTTTTTTTATTTTTTATTAAAATACACGAAAAGAAGATTTTTTTCAGATTTTATTGAAATTTCATATTAAATTACATTGATTTAAGTTCAATTCAATTTCATTTCCAATTCTTCACTTAATTTATCTATAATTTTTTATTGATTGAAGTAAGATAATGAAATTGATGCGGAAGTATATTTAAGATTTATATCTATTTAGATTATTATTTGATTGAATTTAAATTGATTTAGATTTTATTTTATTTTCATTTATATTTCACTTATTGACTTATATTGTCAAAGTTCACTAATATTACCATTATTTTTATTTGAATTTTATAATCTTTTTCTCTTGTCTTACTTTGAATTGAATTGATGATCAAAAGATTTTTTTTTTATTGAACTTGATTTGAATTTGACATATAAATGGTGATTTTTTTTCAGTTTTACATGATGAATCCTTTAATTTAGTGATCAACATGAATCTGGAAAGAAAATGAAAAAAAAATTATATGAAATTGATTTTTAAAAAGAAATTTTTGTCAACGAATTTAATGAAACTCATTGCTACTAAAATACCGTTAATTAGATTTCAGAATCGATAGGAAGCCTTATATTTGATGTCTCATGTTATTTTTAGTTAATTTTTCATAAAAATCCTCCCTTAATCCATAATTCCTTTTCATTTCGAATATAATAAATAAAACAGTATCAATAACATAATCGCTACAAATTTGTTTTAAATATTACAAAAAAAACCTGTTTCAGCCACACTAACTCTCACGTTTATAATTTTTTTTTTTTTGCATATATATTGAAAGTTCATACGTAATACATTATTAATATTTTGCTTTTTTTGTTCACTCACCGGTGTCTTACATATTCTCAAATTGACGTCTGTTTCATTTCCAATAAATATTGAAAAAAAAAACTCACCTAAAATCACATGTAGTTTAACGTATTTTTACATCACATCACAACGTAAAATAATTCATTATATCATTACAGTTTTGCCGCAAAATGTCATCAATTTCATGTTTCAGTTAAAACATTGAATATCAAGAGCATGCCGGTATATGTAATATAACATTTACTTGATCACGATGATGATAACATTGAAAAAAAAGACGTAAAATAACGTAAAATATAATAATAATAAAATGATATTACATCGATGCAGGTTATATTCACTTTCACTCTCATGTGAAACGTGAAATTATTATTACTCGTTTAATTTTTTTTTGTCTGGTCGACAATTTTTTGATGTAATATTAAAAGAGGAAATCAGGAAATTTTAATTGAAATTGTGTGGTTAAGTGCATTTCGAGGAATCATCGCGGTTTGGATTTGTTCTTATTGAATTTTTAATGATCTCTTCTAATTTCTTTAGGCATACCAGGTACTTTTGATGAAAAAATCGGGACTAATGAAATAAAATTTGAAAGCAAAAAGCGGGACAGTTAAAAACCATTAATTTTTTACTAGACTGAAGTTATGAACGACCTCATAAACCACTTTGTCAGCCTCGATGAGAATTTTTCGGACCTCCAGGACCCTCACTGGCACTCTTGCAGGGTCATCAACGATTTGTACACTAACTATCTGGTGGTTTGGTGTTTTCAACTTTTTTCTTCGTGTAAATCATAAAATCAGCTCTCAGCGCCATCTGGAGTGTCAAATCAATTAAACTCAGATACAAGACGCTTTATTTTTTGATTCTCAATCGATGCTGTACATTCATCAATGACATCAATGACTTCGAAAATTTTTCAGAACAGGAATTAAGGTCAGATTTTGATTCAGAAATCGTGATTTTCCCGCCCGAAAGTGCGCAAATGGTATACCGAAAATTTTTTAAAAATTAAATTTGTCAATTAACCGTCTGCAAGATGAATCATGACTAGACACCAAAAGTGCACCTAAAATCGCATTTTTCATTGAAATTCACCAGAAAAAAACCCTTAAATTTATGAATGATGATGTATTGATGATTAAATTTTTATTTCATTACACTTGTCTTGTAAATAAAATAAAAACACAATAAAATGTAATTTTATGATAAAAATAAAATAAATGTGCTTGAAATGTTATTAAAAATTTAATTTATCATCTGATGGGCTGGCACAATGTAATTATCACATTCAAAATATGCCTTCGATTCTCATATTGTAAATAAATAATTTTTTTTTATATAAATACATCAAATACCAATCACATTTCACAGTCATTTTCAATTTTTTTTGATCATTTATAATTATAATTTAACACATAAATTAATTTTTTTGGTAAAGTTCTACAATGGCATACTGGTTTTGTCTTGTCTCATCTCAGCTCGTCTCATTTCATTTTATAAAAAATGGAATTTTTGATGGACTGATGTAATTACATCAAGTATTTTGGTCCATGTCAGTTGTTTAGTGTGTGTGTTTTTGCTCAAAAGTGAGAGTTTATTATCATCATCATCATTCATATGGTCCATTTTTTGTTTTGTTTTGCTAAAATACACAAGACACGTTTTGTGTCTGGCTAATTATTATGCAGTTTATCATCATCCATCATGTGTATTTAATGAAAATTACGTTTTACACATGTTATAATAATAACAATAAAAATATTGGATGATGGACGATGCCATAAATTGTAAAAAAAAATTTACATTTACCTCGTAACGATACAACAAATTCTGAAAGGTCATGTTCTTAACCTTGATTTAACTTCAAATCATCGTCATCTTAAAAAATTTTTATAAAAGTTGAAAGGGGAAAATCATCACCATCTCCATTAATACAAGCAATTTAATTTAATTTTCGTCAATCAAGCACACGAAAATGTCACTTCACATCAAAATCATGTTAAAATCACTCTCATTTTCACTGATACAATTTTATTTATACTTTTTTCTTATGAGCAAGCACTGGATTTTGTCATTAATCAAAAAATAAAATTATTTTCAATGTTGCTAATGTTAAGTATCTCGTCATGCTCCGAAAAATATTGTTAAAGAAAATTTTAATATTATATTGTATCAAGTTACTTTTATCATTATTCGATACTTAATTCAATGGTTTTCAATTTCAATTTTACCGAAAATTATTTTGAATAGCAAGAAAGTTTCATGTGACAAAGCATATTTAAATGGAAAATTTTGAATGATATTTTAGTTAAATTTATTAGTTAAATTTAATGGAAGTATAAAGGGAAGGGGAATGATGAAGAGATACTTGACAAAAATAAACACACTTGTGCTAACAAGATGTCTTTCGCTCTCTTTATAACTGGATATTGGATTATGAATCACTTTTATTTTCTGTGATGTGTATTTTTTGTATGAAAATATAAATGAAGACGACGACGACGACAAAAAATGGTGTTCTGAATAAACATATGTAGCTTATTATTATTATAATAATAAAAATAATAAAATAATGTTAAGAGGATGATGAATGAGAGGTGATCAAGTGTTACTTAACATTAAAAGTGGAGTTTTTGTTATATGTCCATTCAGAGAGTTGTCATAGTCCAGATACGATATTCGGGTTCTTGTTCTTGTCATGAGACTTGAGTCCGATAAACTGCAAAAATTATTTCAAATTATTCTTATGTCTTTCTCTTAGACCTGAATGACAATTTTCATTTATTCATGAAGATCAGATTTGTAGGGCGGCTTTTAAGCCTGCATTTAGGCCATCAGTCGGACCCATTGTGCATACCCATTATCATCGTTCGAGGAACTTAGCTTTCAATATGTCATCCTAAAAAGTCGCCATGGCGCGCCACCTTTTATCTAGCCTTTAAATTGACGTGCTTTAAACGACATTTGATTGTAAAGTTTAATGACCGGAGCGAGAATCGAACTGCCAACTTTAAGATTAATAGCCCAACAGCGTGTTTAGCGTAACCACCGCACTTCCATTATTTATAAACATTTTTTTTCAAATTTCCTCTGTATAGCTTCAAAACTCATTTAACGTACTCCTATAAATTTCAAATCTCTGATCCTTTTGTTGTAAATGTTAGGTAATACTCAAAACGACCCCTTGTTAATTCAACTACCACATAAGAAATAATAATAAGATACCATTAAAAATGTCACAAGTCACAGCTAATAAGAAAGAAAGACGAAAATGTCTCGCTCCATCATGCATGGCCGTTAAACAAATTTTTAAGTAGATCAAATAAAAAAAAGAATATGAATAACAAGACCAATATTAATAAATGTCTCACCATCTCATAATTCTCTTAGAACATCATAAAAAGAAAGTTATTACAGAAAAATAATGAAAATTATAATTAAACAAAAAAAAATATAAATAACGATTTGAGACAAAAAAAAAACATAATAATGAAAAAAATTGCCCCCACATGGGAATTCCTATACATAGAAAAATGCCTTTAACCAGATTTTTTTTTTGTCATTTCAATTTCATTTCTGTTCTTTTAATTCCATTTTTGTATGAAAACAAAAAAAAAACACACATATTTTTTGATCATAATATTAACTTATGACAGGAAATACCTTTTAACTCGAGATAAAGACTGTCCCTGGTTCATTATCAATTTAATCTAACATATAAAATTATTATTAAATATGATGCAATAAAATATAAAAAAAAATTTGTTATCTTTTATTTTAAATTCGGTTCATTCAATTACATCAACAGGTTAATTTAATTTAATTTCCTAATCTAATGATTGTTGTTCCATGTGTGTGTTGTATTTTTTTTATTTGTTTATTTCAGTCCACGATTTTTTTCAACATGAAACACACACAGAAAATTATAAAATTTGAATGAAGATGATTATGATGAAAGAGAAAAAAAAGTTTAAATTGTTCACCACACCTGTGAGACGTTTAAATGTTGTTGTAACTCGTGTCATTAATATTTAAATTTTCTCTTAAATACAAAATTTTCGGTTAGTTTTTTTTGGAAATAAACCTGTTTGGGTAAAATGTAATAATTAAGAATTCGTTAACGCTTAATTTTCATAATATTTTATGTTAAATTGATGGTATTATCTAATGAGTTGTGTTGCTTTTTTGTTTTAAAATTCAATTTTAAGGTAAATAAAATACAAAACAAAAAAGAAAGTAACGGTATAAATTTATATGAAAATGTTGATTTAATCGATTGATGAATGTGCATTTGAGATTGCATCTTACACGTATTATGTTAATATTGAATTCAATAGTTAACTGAATAAAATTAAATAAAAGATCAAGATATTCATTTTAATTATCTTTAAAACAAAAATCTTTTGGACATGTTTCCCTCCTACACCATTACAACACCCATTTTTATCACAATCACGGGAATTAAAAATAAAAAAGTAACACACGCATTTTAAAATCAATAAATAATTTAATGACTAAACGAAACAACACAACGAAAGTAACATAATAACTTTATTAATTAAAATTCGACTCGAATAACTTTTATCTTTAAAAAAAAAACACACGATTTTGTTTTGTTTTAATTCATCCAATTTAACATAAACAAAAAAAAGTTTGAAATGTATCGTGAAGTGAGTATCTTTCAAACTCGTGTTTCAAAATTTTTATTTATAAGAGGGTTTTGTGTTGTCGAGCGATACAAAGCAAAGACTATAAATAATAATATTGAATCCAGAAATAACTTATGGCTTTAACCGGTTTTTTATTGTAAATTTATTCTATTCTAAATATTATTATAAAAATTTTGATTGTTATTGTTTTCTTTTATTTTGAATCAAAGGATTTGGTTTCTTCCATCCATTTTTTTTCTGATAAATTTTAACTTTATCCACAAGTAGCACTCTTCGAAAATTGCTTGGTTAAATGGGAAATTTTGATTAAGGCATATGAAGCATAAAATATGCAAATAAATGAGTTTATAATTAAAATTACTTGAAAACTTTACAAAAAGTAAAAAGTTTTTGATATTGATTGAAGTTCAATTAATTTGAAATTATCATTCAACTTTATATCGTCCCATCTTCGTTCGATGAAATTGTAAATGCGCTGGAGAAAAATTAAGCTGTTGGTCAAGGGGGGTTGGACGGTGCAGAGATTAGCGTGTTGACTTAAGGTTGCCCATTTTTCCGACTACTCAATGTGAGTTAAAGGCTATTTAAGGGGGCGACTGCTTGGAATGACAGGATAAAAGCTAAGCTGAGCGCAGGCTTAATAGCTGCCGTACAAATCTGATCTGATCTGAAGCTGGATCTGAATGAAGCAAGATAATACAAAATTACACTAAGAAGGTGTATCAAAGTCATATATTTTAAGGTAATTGAGTCAGATGACATGTTCCTGCATTAACTTAATTTTGTCAACTGATTGACATCATTGGGAATCAGAAGAAGTCAGTGAGAGCCATCGTTTGTCCTCCGCTTACTGTCAGGTTGAATCAATATTCCCGAGCTTCTTAGTCAGCTCTCTTTCAAGTGTTCTGGTGGCTTGCTGAGACATGGTGTGACTTTCGATGATAATAAATACAGGACGAATTACGCATTCTTCTCATCAAGGTCAAACACGATAAGGGAATTCAATAGAGTAGAATTGTAATCATTTTCTAGGATATCTGACAATAACAGCAAGGTGACCATCACCCTAGCATACTACTTGAGTTAACACAGTTATTTTGAAAAATATATACCTGGTAAGTCAAGTGAGTACTTTCCCAGTGTTGATTCCATCACAAAAGTGAAGGTGTCTGCCCTCCTTAGCTTTCTGAGAAGGTGTGGTCACTTTCCTGAACTGAACCAGATCTAGTTGACTTCTTTCTTTTAGTTGTTTCACTAGATTTGGTTCCTTTCTCATCAGATATGATGATAAATGGGTATGCACAAAGAACCCGTCTGTAGGTCTGAGTGCTGGTTCTCTTCTGAGTCCGTCCTAGAAATCTGATCTGATCTGAAGTCAGGAGTAGATTGAAAATTACTAGGGGTCCTGGCATTCTGTATGATTTTCTTTTAAATTTACACTAAACTTAACTTTTACAAGATGATCGATTGCGGCCTTTCTGGAATTTGCCAGATTGCCCGTATGACCAATCCACCACTGAGGTTAGTTTCAGGACTTTTCAAGGGAAACCTGAAAAACTCTTTGAATGACAACGAAATCTAAAAACCTAATCATTGCAAAGTGCTTCCTCTTTTCCTCTGTATTTAAATACGATGTTAATTCGCTTGAATATAATCTAAAGCAAACAAAAAATAAATTAATAAGAAACTTTTCCTAGAAATCAAATTTAAAAGTAAATTTTCAAGGTTTCTCATTATAATTAGAATACCCAAACTATAAAAAAAAACCTTTTTATACAAATAAAATTTAATAATAAGGACACTTCAGAATGAGAAAACGATCAAAATATTATTTAACACACAACTTTTAAACAAATTTTTTTTTAATAAAGTGCTCAGGTGCATAAATCTTTAATTCACTGTTAACCAATTCACTTTTTATATCATTAGTATATTTATTAATAATTTATTATATTTTTTTTTATTGTGTCTTATATAAATGGATTCAATTCACACACGCATACATTGAAAAAAAAAACATAATAAAGAATTATAAAACGAATAATATGAAAAAAAACATAACATGACGCTTTAAAAAAAACAGCCGGTTTATAAAAAAAATAAAATTATAGTATAACAATAATTATTTTTTTTTTTTGCATATAAATATTTTAATGTTTAATACCTTTAAATGCACAATATTTTTGATATTTCAGTTTTTAATTCACTTTAATATAATAAAAGCTCACTTACATTTAATATTTCATTTAATTATTTATTTTTAAATGTAAAATTGTAATTTGAATAGTAATTTTTCGATAATTTTTGTGTTATTTATTTGTTTCTTTTTATTTTATCTTTATTTAAAATTCATATTTGTATTTATTTATTTTGTTTTGACCTCAAACAGTTTAAAATTTTGTGTTTTTTATTTATTAAAATGTTTTGAGAGAATTAAGCACACACATGTAGCAGAGAATATATTTAAGAATATTCATTTAATTTTATATTAAAAAACAAAAAATATAGAAAAGACAACTTTTTTTGTCGTACTTTTAAAATAAAATCCAACTTGAATTCACAACGATACACAATAGACTGATGTTGATGATGATGAGAATTGGTGAGTAAAGTAAGGTATAAAATATATACAGTGTGTGTCGATTTAAATTTTTGTATGTATGTTAAAAGAGACTTAAATAAATAATATAATAATTATACATTTTCTTTGATAGACATTCATATATGTGAAATAATCACATGTGTGTACAATTTTACGTTGTATATCATAAGGAATGGTGAGTCTTTGCCTTTGTTCCAGTTGAGTTAGTACACTCTGTATTTTTTCTATATTGGCTTATGTTATTATGTGTGTTTAAAGTAGACTTGGCAGTTTTATACGCGTAGATACGAAACACAGGCATAGACAACAAAAACATGAATGTGTAAGCAAATAACGCAGCGATGAAACGCAATTTCATAGATCGAGCAGACAAAATAGTGAGTTGGTCATGAGAGAGTGTGTCGATATAGCAAATAGGCAGGGATATGTGGGTTTGTTTTTAGTGCATTTCGTAAGAAAAAATGCACTATTACAGACGGTTTATCCGCCGTTTGCCTGTAAGATCCATCGGAGCGAAGTCTGAAAAACCGTTAAAAACGGTTAAAAGTTTAAAAAAAATGTTAATTTGTTTTGTTGGATGGAGAAGATTACTAAATTGAACTTTAACTCATTAGATTAGGCTCCAGAGCCTGGAAACAGTCAAAAGACCAAAATGTCCAATTTTTGCAAACATTTTTTTAGCTCTGAGATTAGACCAAAATGTCCAATTTTTGCAAATATTTTTTTAACTCTGAGATTAGGCTCAGGAATTAGGCTCCAGAGCCTGGAAACAGTCTAAAGACCAAAATGTCCAATTTTTGCAAATATTTTTTTCTAAAAATTTCAAAATGGCAACCATTTTCAAAATGGCGGTTATTTTCAAAATTACAGTTAGTTTCAAAATGACAGTTATTTTCAAACTGGCGGTTATTTTCAAAATGGCGGGAATTCTGGGAAGCAGAGAGACACTTTTTGAACCTTTTCCACCAAATTTTGCATTGACAAAGTCGTAAATGAGTATACAAATCGAGAGGGCATTCAAAAAAACTTGATAGAACCTACCTGAGAGCGGTGAAAACGTGAAATGAAAAAAATAAGCAAAAAAATCCGGATTAAAGTCGTTGATTACACCTGGAACGTGTCCGTGAACGTGAACTGAAATACACCCCTCGAGGCTCTCAAAATCGTTGATTACTTCAGCTCAACGATTCCTGCCTAATCATACGCACATCAAAAATAAAATTATTTAAATTAAATTTCTGCACTATAACATCGTCGGTCATTCATTTAACATCATGATACTTAAAATTAATAAATATTTTATTTATTGTAACACACCCTCATTCATACCATTTTATTTGTCTCCCAAAACATACTGAAAAAACATTTAAAAAAAAATCACACACCATCATCATCATAAAATATTCAAAGCAAATTGAATATAAATGTTGAAAGTTATCGAAATGATTTGCATACTAATTCCATATTCAATTACTTGAACTCACCTAAGAATTTTTGTTTGTTGTTGTTGTAAAATAAAAGAGAAACATTTTTAAGGCTAATCATGAATTTTTAACGAACTTTATTATTATTATTTATATATTTCTTTTTCTTTTATTTACTCACATTTTCGTTTTGTTTGTTTACCAAGAACTCATGTGCGTGTATTTTTTTCTGTTGTTGTTGTGTCGCAAAAAAAAAAACGTTGAAATTATTATTAGCAAAATGATGATGTTAATTTGACTGACAGAATTAGCTATTAATTTCATACCTCTCTGTGTTCGATGATGATGAATATTTAAAATATTTCATTTTATTTTCCTTGGATGATGTAGGTGAGAAGAAAGTGGCATTGAAATTTAAAAATTGGAAGTGAATTTTACTCAAATTAGTGTGTGTGTGGTGAAAATTACACTAAATTTTTTTATGTCTTTACGTTATTTTTTTTTTTTTGTTTGAATAAAACTAATTAGCAAATAATTAGCATGATTCACATTCATTCATTTCAAGTATCGCATGCAATGCAATGCAGTTGTAATTTTGTGTTAAAAACCTTTTAAGACCAACTGTTTTAATTCAAATGCAAGACAAAGAATGTGTGCTGCAAAATTTTACTGACAAAAAATAACACACACATGAAATGATAGCTAACATGCTGAAATGTGTAGACTTTGAGACTAACAGGCATTTTTGAATTAATTAAAATTCTGTTTTATTTTTGGATGTAATACGACAAAATATTGCCTTGAACTTCCCAGAAGCACTTTTTGTCTTCCATGCATAAATTTTAATGACAAATTGGATAAAAAATACATGAAATTCAACGTGATACTTTGACCTTGAAGAGAAAATACAATTTTCATGTCAGAATTTTATATATTCAATGATAAATTTAGCACATTGTCACTAATCTCACATTTGTAAGGTGATGCAATTAATTGCACCTGATACAATATAACACAAGCATGTAATAATGATATGTGATAATTGTTTTTTATTTTGTACAAATAGTGTTATAAATTGGCGTCAACTGTGTTTACACAAGTTGTTTGAAAACAAAAAAAAAACACTGGTTATGTATGAAAAATAAAAAGATGTGTGAGCCAGACCTTGTCTTAGTCTCACAATATCAGACAAGTAGTAAAATTAAGATATTAATATTAAAACAGCAGGCCAAAAATATTGGTGTGTGAATTTTCATGGTACAGGGAAATTTCACTTCCATGAACTTTGTCCCAATTTTGATGGACTCGCATCGATTAATATCAGAATCTAAAACCTAAAGAGACACTCATAAAATAAAAATTTGCATTATTTTTGTCTCGAAATAATCAAATTGTACTGTATTTGAGAAAAAGAGCGTCAATGAGGGAATTTCATACAAAATTAAACCAAATTTTTCAATATGTTTATATTATTTTTTTTGTATACGCGTTAATTTTATTTTACGATTAACTTTCAATAAAAAAAAATATATATTTGTATTATATTTTTCATAGAACTGAGAACTGATGTGTTTATTTTATAGATATTTTATTTGTTTTTTATGTTCGTAAAAGATAAAAATACAAATTTCGAATAAAATTTCATTTCAAGGTCAAGGTGGTCTCTCACTTTGTCTTGTGACCTTTCAAATAATCATCAAAATGAAATAAAATTTAAGCTTCAATTTCAGTTAAAATTTCGTTTATTTATCATTTAATTTTAATTTACAATATTTTACACTTCGTTTAATTAATCTTACATTAAATTACATAATTAATAGAATAAGTTAAAAGTAATCAGGTTGTCTCTTATATTTTAAATTTACATTTTCATACAGTTTTATCAAGACAAAATTTACATTTACTTGACTAGATTACGTGAAATTAGTACAAATTTTCTATTAAATTAAACGTTGATCTATAATTTAAAATTAAAAACGGATTTAATTTGGTTCTCTTCATCTTTCCTCTCAATCTTGCATGTTGTCCATTGATTTTGCACGCAAGTATCTGTAAAATAACGAATAATAATGGAAATTTAATTTCAAATTAATGTGTTTTTTAAATTCGAGAGTGGTGGCGCTGATATCGTTAAATGGATGGAATTTAAATGAATTCGAATATTGTTTATGACTGAAAACCGTTAACACAATGCAATAAATTTACCTTCTACGTGCAACTTTCAACACAACTGGACCTTCTTTAATGCTCTTAAACAAAGAAATTGTATCTGCATGTGACATTCCTTGAAGTGATTGGTCATTAATTGACATTATTTCGTCACCTGTAATCACATTTTTAATTAAAATCGGTGTTTTAGTTGTCAGATTTGTTCAATTTACCTGCAAGTAATGTTCCATCTAAAGCAGCTTGACCTTTCGGAATAATTGTTTTAACGTAAATTCCTATGCTACCTTTTGCTGAATCTTTTCCACCTACAATACTGAAACCGAGGGACTTCATTCCAGGACCTTTGTAGAATGTGACAGTTAAAAGGGTGCATTTGTGAAGGCCTTGAAATTGAAATGAAAATGTTCAGTTTATTTATTTTTTTTAAATTTCTAAAAATTACCTTCAACAAATGAACTCCCACTGGAATTGGTATTACTTGAATTGTCTACTTTGTTATTTTTAGTTCCATTTGATGTGAGATTTGAATGCTCATTTACAAGAATTCGTATTCGATTGCCACTACAATTACTTTCATTGAATTTTTCATCATCATCATCATCTTCTTGATTTAAATTTTCCGTTGCTCTGCTCAAAACTTCACAACTTTTCATATCACTCCGTTTCAACGTATTACTCATACTTGGTTGCTCATCATCCACCACGATATTGCTAATATTTTCTTCAGTTCGTGCTCTATGTAATTGTCCCATTTTAGTTAAAGGTGTTGTTGACGATTCATCTGTTGACGAAAGTAAATCTGATGAAACGGATGATGACAATTTTAATTGCTTCTCGCGTTTTTTCAATTTAATTGAACGATAATTGAGATCACTTGATTTAATTATTACTGTTGTCGATTTATCTCCTAATTGATTCAATTTAATGAGATTGTTTCCATTATTATTATTTGAAAATCTCTTTGAAGGTGAAGTTGTTGCTTCGACTAGGTGTGAGTAGGAAGCTGGACGATATAAATTATAAATTGCTTCATTGTTTGTTAAGTTATTGTCGAATGTACTGTCATTATACAAGGAACGACGATTTGATGGGTTATTTGATGCAGTGTTTCTTTGGAATTTTCTATTAGTTTGAGTTATGGTACTTGTTGGATTTCGTATAAATTCTCTTTTTTCTGTTTCATTGTCAGTAATATTATCAGAATAGTTTACAGTCCTTTTTGAGCTTGAAACATTTGAATTTCTCGGAAATATCTCAAAATCATCACCTCCGTTTGTGATAGTAATACGATTTGCATATACCGGAATATATTCACTTGGATTCATGAGTGGTGTCATTGAAAGTGATCGTCTTGATCGATCAATTTTGATATCAGATTTTACTTCAAGGGAATTTTCAACACAACTTGGATCGGTACTCGATTCATCTAAAGTAGCGTCAAGATTAATTTTCCTCTGATTATTCTCAGAATTTGCAGTAGTTAACTCATCATGGGATATGACAAGATCTACTCGATTGTTAACGAATGTTGAAATAATTCGTTGGACATGACTTGGAGATTGAAGACCACGTAAATGTTGACCGTTGACATTTACAACCTCGTCACCTGTTCTGAGGCGTCCATCTCTGTCAAAACAGAAAATTTAAATAAAGCTAAATCCAAAAATGTATCATTAACTTACCTGTTTGCAATTCCATTTGGATCAATATCCATTACAATGTATCGAATTTCTAGCTCATTATCTTCATTTTTGACAGTCTCAGGTCCAAGCGTCACACCAATCACATCGTCCGCCAGTTTTTTCTCAAGCATCACTTGTCTAAATCTTCTTTTGACATTACTTTGATCGAAATTCATTGCAGATGATGTTGAACTAGCAGAAGACATTCTTCGTCGACTTCCAAACGCATATGTCACATCTGTATTACGAATTGCATCAATGTAAGCATCTGCTGGCTTTGAGAAATTGACTAAACCAGCTTCGTCTGTGTGTCTGCCATCACTATCGTATCCCGACTCATTTGAACTGAGACATGAACTTAACCGTTGATACAATTGCGTATCCCAATCTTTAATTGAACTATTTGTTCCAGCTGACTTGGGACTTTCATTTGATGACAATGAATTTCGTGTTTTTGGCTCATCATAAACACTTGCACTATCCGAAGACACATTTATATTTGAATTTGAATCAGATATTGATAAATTGTCAATTTCAGATCGTAAACTTATAATTGAGCCACGATGTCCTGCTTTGAGTATATTTTCTTTGAGTCTTTGATGATTGACAACTGAACCTCCATTTTCTTCTGGTAAAACTGATAACTTGGATCGGAGGAACGCATATGGAAAATGTCCTTTTTTCGTATCACCGCCATTCATCATTTTATTGATGTCATTGCAACTTGATGATTTTTCAGTTGTATTTGAAATTATTTGTTCATTTGTATCTTCAATTTGACTATTTTCCGTGGTTTTATTGCTTGTCAAGTTAATTCCATCGGTTGGATCATCACATTTAATATAAGAACACGTATTTAGCTGGCTCGTTGAACTACTTCGATACAGTTGAGACGATTCTTTTTTACTTGAATTCGATATCGGACCATTAATTTGATGCGATTTGCTGTTAAGCATTCCAGTTGACCCGATTCGATGAAAGAAACTTCTTAGAGCACTTGGAGAATGTTCTCGAGGCATTCTCAGACTCTCACTTTGTAACGAATTCATTCGAAATGGACCAATGGTTTTGTTTTTACGTGAAATTGTATCGGTAAAATTCGCTGGAAGAGTTGAGGAACCAGACGACTCAGATTTGGTGTTTTTCTGACTGGTATCTGCTTGAGATGAATTCGTTGAGTGCTTGTGTGAATCGTGACGACGTAACAAATCCAATTTTTTACTCATCTTTCGACCCCATGTGAAAACTGAAATTAAAATGAAAAATAAAATTGAAATTTGATTAAAAATTCATAACATTTGACCGATGATAATTCATTTATGAAAGAAAAAAAATGTTATTTTAAGATACTGTTACAAACACAATAATTTGATAAATGTTTTCAACAATACAAGACATTGCATAACAACATCAACAACATAACCAGAACATAGAACAGGAATAATAATAATAATGAACGACTGCGAACGATAACAATAATAATGTAAAATGATAACGGACAAGTGTCAACTCGTCTTTTTATGCGAATGATTGCAAATTGCATGTTGTCTTTTATTATTATTATTATCGTTTTTTTTTCTCTCTCTCTGTTTGAATCCCATTTTGCATGGAAATTCAAATAAACAAGGAAGATCTATGAGTTTCACGCATAAATGAACATGTTTGAGTTACGTTTTCAACGATGACTGATATTAGATTAGATACGACAAGAAAAAATTGAATGAGATCATGTTGCATATTTGAACGTTTCTAAGTTTCAAAATTTATTGCACTCAAGGGAATACTAAAAATACTCGGATTTTCGAAATAAAATATTTTGAGGTCATGTTTCATTCTCCAAATTTTCATATTTTTTTTTTAAATTTAAACACCTTCAATTTAAATTTTTATCTAAAAGCACGCCAAATTGCATTAACAACAGAGATATGTTACATAAAATCAATTACGGTTAAACATGCCACTGGGGACTTAATCACTATTACCTAGATTGAGCAAAAGATTTTATGTTTTTAATGTTTAATTTTAAATAAAATAAAAAAAAATATTTAAAAACAAGTTCTGTCCATCTCAAGCCGATACATGAGTGTGAGATTGCATGACAACAATAACAGCTACTCGTATTTTTATTTTATTTGAATTGTCAGCATAAGCATATTAAATATCAGATCAAAGAATAAATTACAATCATCAATGATTATTTTTTTCATTATTGTTTCACAAATATGTTTAAATAAACCGTAAGTTGAAGTAAAAAAAAAATATAAAAAATTCTTTAACGTATTATTATTATTACACAATTGTATATCATATACATTTAATGATATTATGCATCATTAATTATTAAATCTGCTTAAGTTGCTTTTTATTTATACGAATAAATAAAAGGAATTGAAACAAAAGATGAATCAAGAACTGGTCGTTTTATAATCTTGATTCTATGTTTCATTATTTTTCTGGATTTGATTGTTTTGTTAGTGAAGTTTGTGCCAGTGAATATCTCTCGGGCTGAGATTCAAAACTAGAATAAGACTTTGATAGTTAAATGTGAACTTCTGTTTTGTCAGTATCAGTTGTCACCTTGGTGACCTGAACGTAGCTCAGTATAATCGCTCAAAAGCGATCTGATTCGAAGTGATTTAAAATCAGAACTCCCCACCATTGGGCGGTTTAGAAAAGTGCATTTGGATGGGACTCGATTCATTGAATAAAATTAAGTTTTAAATCCTCCATTTTGATTTTTTTGAAGAAAAGCCGTCATTTTGAATGTTTGTAAAATCCGTCATTTGTCTGTTATTTAGAAAAATCTGCCATTTTGGAAAAATTTTGGCTTTTGACCCTTTTTAGGCTCTGGAACCCAATCAATGAGCCCAATGTCAAAATAATGAGTTTTGACAAATCCTTATAAGCTACTTTAGTCTACTTTAAGTCGGGTACCTCGCTCCGATGGATCTGGCCGAAGTATTGGATAAAATAAACATACGGACACATGGGCCTCCAGACCCGACGCACAGTGGTCCAAAATGCCTAAAAAATTCCATAAAATATTTTTGAATATTTGTCAATGTCAAATTTTATTTCTGATAATTTTCATAGGAGGCTATGAATTAAATGTCAAATTTTATTTCTGATAATTTTCATAGTAGGCTATGAATTAAATGTCAAATTTTAATTCTGATAATTTTCCTTCGTTGACATTTAATTCATAGCCTCCTATGAAAATTATCAGAAATAAAATTTGACATTGAGAAATATTCAAAAATATTTTATGGAATTTTTTAGGCATTTTGGACCACTGTGGCGATGTTTTGGATCAACGACAAGCGTTTTCCGGATTAATGAGTTAATGTCTGATGAAATTTCCTTCCAACATTTCCCTATAAATCCATATTGTCCCGTGATTATTTGATGTTGAACATTACCATATTGTTCAGTAAAAGGAAAAATTTCATAAAATATTTTTGAACAATTTCATAGGAGGCTATGAATTAAATGTCAAATTTTAATTCTGATAATTTTCCTTCGTTGTCATTTAATTCATAACAAATATTCAAAAATATTTTATGGAATTTTTTAGGCATTTTGGACCACTGTGCGACGGACTTACGGAGAATTACGGAGTGACGGTGGATAGACCGTCTGTAATAATTCATTTTTTCTTACGAAACGCACTAAAAAGGTGTTCTCATGTAAACTTCACACTCATCTCAATTAAATTTTAATTTTAAAAAAATTTACCTTGCTCTCCCGCGAATGAGGGGGTAAAATTTAGTACCTCAGGGGGTAAAATTTACCTCTTTGGTACTAAATTTTACCCCCTCATAGAAAATGAATTTTATCAACAAAAATAACTTGAAAAAGATTTTTTAAGTTCCTTGTTAGTAATTTCAGGAACTCAACTTCTGAAAACTAGGAGTTTAAAAAGTCAAAAAAATCAAAAATGTCAAAAAACTCAAAATTTTCAAAAAAACAAAAATGTCAAAAAAACTCAAAATTTTCAAAAAAGTCAAAATATCAAAAATTAAAAAAAAACTCAAAATTTTCAAAAAACTAAAAATTTTCTAAAAAATCAAAAATTTTAAAAAAACTCAAAATTTTCAAAAATGTCAAAATATTAAAAATTTTCAAAAAAATCAAAAATGTCAAAAAAACTCAAAAACTCTTAGTTTCTTTCGCGAAAATCATCTAATTTGAATTTATAGTTTTCGAAAATCATACTGTCACATCGATCAAAATTTTCCAGTGGAAATGGAATTTGATATCTTGGGAAGATTACTCTCAAGATTTTATTAATTTTCTTGACTTTTTCGAACTTTTTGAAAATTTTGAGTTTTTTGACATTTTTGAAATTTTTTATTTTTTTGACTTTTTTGAAAATTTTGAGTTTTTTTGACATTTTTGATTTGTTTGAAAATTTTGAGTTTTTTGACATTTTTGATTTTTTTGACTTTTTAAACTCCTAGTTTTCAGAAGTTGAATTCCTGAAATTACTAACAAGGAACTCAAAAAATCTTTTTCAAGTTATTTTTGTTGATAAAATTCATTTTCTATGAGGGGGGTAAAATTTAGTACCAAAGAGGTAAATTTTACCCCCTGAGGTACTAAATTTTACCCCCTTATTCGCGGGAGAGTGAAAAATATACAAAATCTTAAGGTCATTGCAAAATTCACTCACATTTTCACTCCTTGAACATTTTCTTCGAACTGACTTGATATCAACATGCACAAAATTTCCATTGAAACATTTTGTGACATGCATGTTCCGATAAGTTTTCACATTAAAATCTTTGATACAGATCAGTTATCTTATGACTTGAAAACTTTAATAACAACAATTTGTTTCAATGGATTTTATCATGCACATAAATCTCTTCTTGAAATACACAAGAATTGAGTTGAGCATGCAAAAAATTTTTTTTTTACAAAATTAAAACCAGAACAAAGCTATAATTTTACACAGAAATTACTTCAATTATTTCATTTTATCATTAACACAAGATAGCAGTCATCAAAATATGTATCATTACGATTTTAATGTGTTTGCAACAAGTGACTCGATGTAAACAAGAAGTTAAAAATAGAATGATTGTCCAGTAAATTATTTCTATGTAAAGCATATTACAATTATCTTTACTTTTCTATGTTAAATTACTTCTTTTTGTTGTATCTAAGATTAATTTTTTTTTTTTTGAAACAATAAAAAGTGTTTTACATGAAAATTATGCAAAAAGAAAAGATATAAAGTGCTAGAGAGTTGTACACATTAAATAACCTTACTCTCACCACAATATTTTGTTGTATTCTAGTTATTCACATACCACTCACACAAACACATACACACAGATACACACATACGGAACTAATTTCCCGACTAATTTGCAATTGTAATGTATGCGCGTTCTAGTATAAAACCATTTTCCCTTATAAAATTCATTTTTTATCCCGTATTTACATTAAACAGAGAGAAAAAAAAAATGGGAAATTCTAACCACTGGGCGGTTTAGAAAAGTGCATTTCTATGGGACTCGTTTGATTGAATATCATTAATTTTGAAATAAACCGACATTTTGAAAATAACGGTCAATTTGAAAATAACGGTCAGTTTGAAAATAACGGTCATTTTGAAAATTTGGCCCCATTTTGAAAAACTTTCGCTATTTTGAAAATTTAAAAAAAAAAATTTAAAAAATCGGACATTTTGGGCTTTTGACCATTATCAGGCTCTGGAGCCTAATTCCTGAGCCCAATTTCTGAGCCCAATCCCTGAGCCTTATCTCAGAGCTAATGAGTTTAAGTTCATCTTAGTAATCTTCTCCATCCAACAAAACAAATTATCATTTTTTATAAATTTTTAACCGTTTTTAACGATTTTTCAGGCTTTGGAGGCTCTAGAGCCCAACCCATGAGCCCGATCTCAAAATTAATGAGTTTAAATTCATCCTTAAGACTTCCTCTAACTAATAAAAAAAACCCGACCTCGCTCTGATGGACCATTCCGGAGTTATGACCGGGTCGGACAACCTGACAAACTGACAAACAGACAAACGGACAAACAGAGTGACGGCGGACAAACCGTCTGTAATAGTGCATTTTTTCTTACGAAATGCACTAAAAACATAAATGCAAATATTCACTTTTATTCAGTAGCCACTTGCTTCACAATTATACAACAAAGGGAAACTTTATGGAATGTGTTGAGTTAATGGTGTGTCGAGAATTGAAAGACACTCATATATAAATACATTTAAATAATACTAGAGAACAAAAAAAAACCTTCCATTATATTATTTGCATCAAGAGTGAAAGCTTTTCAGAATTAAATGTCTATACAAAATGATTGTTGTGGGTAATATTTATGTGAAATTGTCTGTAACAAGAACTATTCAAAAGCCTTATAATAGAAATAGATAAGCGGTGTTTTGGTTCGGATAATGAGTTGGATGTATAAATTGTAATTAAATGGTTTTAATTGTTGAATGGAGTTAATGAGATATTTGTTTAAAGTTGAATTGTTTTAAATGATTTCATTAACTTAATCAGGAATTAAAAACATAAGACAGGAAAAACCTGCTATTTTCTTCTTAGTCAATTAAAAAAAAATCCTTTTTTGAGTAAAAAAATCATGTTTTTGTTAGTTTTAGAAAAAAGTGACCTGAAGCAAAGTTGTAGAGAATATTTCATGCTACAACTTTGCTCCAAGTCGACCAAGTCGATATTTTCTGAATTAAGAGGTCAAAAATAGCAAAATACACAATTTTGAGCTTATTTAACGGTTTTTGGAGTTAGAAAATCATATTGACTGTCCATACTCTTACCGAGAATTTATGTAATTCATAACATCCATTTAATTTCTTCAATAATTAAATAAAAACATGTTCAAATTATAGTTCAGTCGAAATTTCATGGAAATGGTATCATTACACTTATTATTGTTATGTTATATCTCTTGTAACGTCTAGATGCATAATTACTGTTAACATTTTTTCACGTGATTAAATTAATACAGCAACGAACATGATTAATTGGCATTTATCAGGTGTTTTTTCTATTTAGATGATTAAACGCTTGTTAAATACTTTCTGGGAAATTTGTGTGAAAACGTGAGTTGCATGGATTTAAAAAATTAAATGTGTTTCATGAAAAGCTTATAGCTTCAAAGGAAAAACGCTAGTTACAAAATCCCTTTATTATGATTTTTCTTCAAATATGCATTAAATTATACAGTTTTCAGTGTAATGAGTGTAATGAAAAAATATTTGTTTTGTCCTTTACTCGTGTGTGTTTTCCTGCAGTTTTGTGGTTTTTACAATAATTAAATACAATGCACTTTCACGTGTTTTTTTGCATGTGTACGTATATGATTATATGAACTAATTTGTACAACATGTACTTGAAAAATATTCAAACATGCAGAAAAATGCGTTTTTGTTGAATATTTGATGTATAAAATTAAATAAAAAAACATTTTTGTACTTGAAAATTAACTTAACATAGGAAAACATACTTCAATGTTTACGGAAGTTGTAAAGGAAGTTTCTCAAACAAATTTTTTTTTTTAATTTAATGACATCAAAGTGCATATATGTGCATAATGCATAAAAATTTTTTAATTAAATTTTGTATTTGACTCCTTAAAAATTTACTCAAGTGAATTAGGTTACTGCTCAAAAAATGTCACAAAGTCATAATATTATTTCATTGTAAGTAAGAAATTTGTTGCAATTTACGATGCATATTAAATATTGTGATTCAAGCCATTAAATGCTCAATTTTCTACTTCAACAAATAATATTTTTTTATTAACATGTTTATGTTTTGCAATTCATTTTTATTTTGTGTCATAAAGTTAAACATTTACTTTTTATCACATTAAAACATTAAAACTAAAATTTACTAACAAATTTCAAGTCAAGGGTGGATAAACGCACTAAAAACATCTTTGTTATGTAACAATTTAATGAGCAATGAAGGTTTTTTTTTTGCAATGTGTCACAACTAATTTAATGCACTACGATTAAATGTCATTTAAAGTAAGTGTTAGCTTGTGTATGCACCTGTCAAATGAAAGTTAATATGAAAAAAAAAATATATTTTACTAGAGTGATTTTAATTGTTTTGATTACATTTTAATCTGATTCAGCCAAATGATGTATTGACAAAGTATTTTAAATAATTATTAAAATTTGTTGCTGTTTACATTTCCCACAGAATTTTCAGTATTTGCCTCAGAATTATTTATTTTTAATATGTTTTTATTAAATCATGTAAATAATCATATTTGTAATTCGGGTTTAAAATTAAAAAAAAAATAAATTATTTGAAATATTTATTTTTGATTTTCATGTCGGATTTCATCACACCAATAAAACCCATCGATCATTTATGAAAAATAATTAGGGTTCTCATTATTAAAATTATTCAGTTTAGATAGTTAGAATTAAAAGCGTTTAAATGGGCAATCAATGAACACCCTGCTTAACAAAACAGATTGAATTAAATAGAATTTTAATATTTCATTTTAAATAACAAGTTATTTCACTATTTTTCCACCGGTTTTGAAGTATTGGTTGGTTTTCGCAATAATATTAAATATTTATTTACATTTTTCACTAATTTTTCATCGAATAAGAGCTGCAAAAATTAAAAACACTTGTATTCTTTAGGATTTGTTTACAATGTCAAAATTTAATCTGACATTCTATTTCAGCGATTTAATTTTAAACCGGAAAAAAAAAGTTTAAATTTAATTTATCGGATTGAATGAAATTAAAAAATGTATACATATGTCTGTAGATACAAAACAACTGTCAAATTTAATTTAATCTATTTCAGCTATTTAAACTGAATGATGAAAACGCCTAATAAATAAATAAATATTTGATTTAAATCAACACAGCTTAATTATTAATTAACATACTAGTATTACTATTACATATTGTATCAATAGAAGTCAGTGACGGATCTGGAATAAGCAGTTACCTATTTCGGTATTTGTTAATTTTTTATTTTTCTATGCAATGAGAAATCAGCGAAATTGAATGTGTCAAACGCAACGATACCCCGATTGGGGCTTGTACGGTGCAGTGGTTAGCGAGCTGGACTATCAATCTTACACTCTCAATCCAAAACCAGTGGGGTACCAGTGGGAACACGGCTTTCCACTGCTTAGTAAGAGACCAATGGGAGAGTGTAAAATGAGAAATCAGCGAAATTGGAAGTGTCAAACGCACTGATACTCTGATTGGGAATTGTAAGGTGCAGTGTTTGGCGTGTTGGACTAACAATCTTAAGGTTAGAAGTTCCATTCTCGCTTTGGCCACTAAACTTTACAATCTCAAATGTTCCTTTTTCCGCCTACTCAATTTGAGTTAAAGTCTAGATAATGGTGCTGACTGCTTGGTATGACAGAATAAAAGCTAAGTCCTTCGGATGACCCCGCAGACCACCCCGCATAATATGCATAGACTATCCTGTAAGAGTCAATCAAAGATCTCCAACTGCGGACCAAGTCACTTTGTACTGCGGGCGTTTTGAGCTTTCAGTGTATGCACAATGAGCCCGACTGATGACCTGAGTTTAGGCTCAATAGTTTCGTTACAAATCATATTGATACCTGTTCAACGATCATTGAATCAAAATATGCAGCTTTTAGCTTATGCCTTACTACGAAATGATGACAAAATCAAAATTTGAATCGTCATCCCTGATTTTAATTGCCTGTAATAATTTATCACAACCAGGACCTGTATTTATTAATTTATTTTATGGTACAATAATAATTTAAAATCGTAACACAAAGTAAATTCAAACAATTCAATTTTATGCAATGTGACGCAACAAATAAATTCACTTTTATTTAAACAATTTATTTGTTCTGTAATCAATGCTGATTAAATAAATTTTTTTTTTTTACGTTAAAATTATTTTGTGGCCATTTTAATTGAAATTTGATAAGGCTCTTATCATTGAATTGTGATTCAAGGTCAAACTCCCGCAAAAATTTCAACTTTATCATCGTCACATTAAAGTTGAAAGAATTTTAAAGTAATTCAGAGGATTTGGAATATGAATTTTTTTTTACATTGATTAATGATGATGATGAATAAAAAAATAATTAAAATGTTGTAACAATTAATTGATATTCATTTTTTTATTTATTCATTCGATTGGATATTGATGACATGAATGACAATTAATATCAATTAAATTTTTTTTTATTCATTAAATATTAAAATTTAAATCGATCAATCATTAAAAAAAATGATGTATCTTCTTTAATTATTGAGTGATATGAGATGATGATATTAAAAAAAATATTCCAATTTGCTTAAATTTGATGTCTTCATTTTTTTTTGCATTAAACTCGTAAATAATTTAATTTATTCTAAACTTACATTAAAATTTTATGCAGGAATTACATTTAAAACTTTTACATGAGAAATCTCACATAAATTTCCGTTATAACTTGCTTCAACTTCAAAACTTTTATTAGTTTAACCAATTTTCTAATATAAAATAAACAAATTTTAATGTCTCTCACCTCATTATAAATTTTAAAACTATTTATTGATCTTCTAAATTTTCACTTTAAACTGTTTTTATATGTTCGTAAATTATAATAAATAATAATTATGAAACTCTCGAGTAATTAACACATTTAAAATGCATCTTTGTATTTTTTTCATTTTTTCTTACGTATCAAACAAAAACAATATTTATTTAAACGCGTATCGTATGCAACTAAACACTTTTTACTCGAATCAAACATAAAAGGCAAATATAACACTAAAATGATTAATATATTCACAAATATGGTACATGTTGTGATGATATACAGCGTCACAATTTTATTGAAGATCTCGTATATAAAAGTATTAGAAATATGGATTTTTTTGTTGTATGTGTGTAATTGCTGAATGTTGTGCTTCACAATCCGATTACACTATTGACACTAAAATGTTAAAATTTTATTATCAAAGTGCAGTTATGAGGTTTAGCTGTAAAAATTTCTATGATTGTGTCGTGTTTTTATTTATTTTTTTTTTCATATTTTTAATTTTATTTTATTATTATCGTGTTGTCGTTTACACACATAAATTGTACTTGTTTTTTTTTTTATTTCAATTTCAATACTCTTTGCACAAAACCACATTTGTAATAATAATAATAATTTTAGCTCAGACTGTGACTTGAAATGAGAGAAAAAAAGGAACGATATCGCTGTAAATACATTTGAAAATACATCGATTATGACGATGACAATATTTACGATACGGCACAACAATCTGAGATATTAGTTTATGGTTTTGTTGATTATTGATTGTAAAATAGTTTTTGCATCGTATTGGGATGCACGTTAAATGATTAGTGATTGCAGTGTGCTTTTTTCTGAGAATAAAATAAAATTAGAATTTTTGCATAATTACATTTTTTTTGTATGTAAATGATGAATAATTGAATTTTTTTATAAATCTTTTAATTTTAAATGATGAAAAAGTGAGGTTTCAGTAGGCATTCCATTTAAGCACTTTTGGGCGGATCAATACCGATTTTTGAATCAATGTCCCGATTCCTGATTTGTCCCGTTTTTTAACATTGAAAAATATTATTATAAGGAAAGTCCAAATTTCTTGAAAAATTTTCAAGCAAAAAGTCGTTTATGAGTATCCAGATCGATGGATGACCCTCCAGAGAGCGCTAAAAGGGCTTTTTGTCAGTAACACAAAAAAAAAAGTTTAAATCCAGCAAATGGCACCGCGAGGGTGTCAAGGAGGGCCCTCAGAGTCCGAAAACCCCTCCTCGAGACTGACAAGTTGATTGATAAGGTCCTTGATAACTTCGTTCTAGTAAAAAATGAATAGTTTTTAACTATCCCGCTTTTTGTTTTCAAATCCCGATTTTTTATTTCAGTAGTCCCGATTTTTCGTCAAAAGTACCTGGTAATTCTAGTTACTCAAATTACTCAAAACTTCGATCAAGTTCGAGAATTTTTTACTGAACTTTGTATTCGTCTTATAATATGCTTCCTGGACATTGAGTGATTTTTTAATTAGACAACAAACAAAAACCTCGTCAATCATTAAAGTGAAAATTAAATAAAATGAATAATGGTGATATGTCGTGATAAATTTCTAATAAAAGTCAATATTTCATAATAAATTTCAAAAAAAAAAGCTGGACTAAAACTTTTTTCATTATTATTATTATTTTTTATTAAAACCACAATCGTCATAACCACAAACTCCAATGTATCCGTTATTCAAGAGATGCTTTTTATTTTTTGTAGTACAATTCAAACTGCATTCACAAGAGAAAGAGATCGAGTTTAATCACACAAAATAGTCATTGACAACCAACTGAGGAAAACATTACATTTCCAATATCACAGCAAAAAAAAATAATAACAACACTTATTGCCATTCATTGCGATTTGTTTAAAATATTTTATTAAATCTTTTTGTTTTTTGTTTTTGCTGTATTTTTGCGAATATAAAAAATATGTTAGTGATTTACATGAAATTTATTTTTTTTTCATTACTTATTCCGATTGTGTAGTTTTTGTTGGTTTGATTCAAGTGTGAATGAAAGTCTGAATTGTAATTTGTTGTTGAATTGAGAGGGAAAAAAATTGAAAAGTCTGAGTAATGTCAACAATTTTTTGATAAAAGCAACTGTATTTAAAATGTCATAAACATTTACGAGGCATGTTGTTGATAAAAAAAATTATGTGATAAAATGTGGTTAGAATGGGTCATAAAAGTTATGAGTATTTGAATTGGAATTAGTCCTCACAAACATGACCAATAACCGTTAATTGGATTTTTCGAAATAAAATCAACTATAAGCTGATGATTATTTGATTGATTTTCATCATTTGAATCCAAAATGAACTTAGTCAAGCTATTCCTTGTAAATTTCCTTTTATATTCCATTTTTAATATCAATTTATTCATTCACTTTTTTTTCTTATTTATTATTTTGCACAAGCCTCTGTTATTATTATTTTATTATTACATTTCATACAACAAACTGGTTTTTGTCTGATAAAAATTTCTATTTTTATTTCATTCTATTAAATATTTAATTTTGCAAACATAACAACAATCTGCGATAAAAGTTACTTTATTTATAAATCACTTTTTAATTCAATGCACATTTTTCAATTTTTTTTTGATTTGAATCATTTCATTTTATTTTATTTATATTCTTTATTATTTTAATGTGTTTTAACTTCAATTATCTTAACAAATGTGTTTGTACCACAAATCCAAATACGTGATATTGTTAACCCAGAAATAAATCTTCATTTATTATGTTTTTATTCATAGTTGATTTTAACTTGAAATCAATGGTAAGTAAATAAAATTTGAACTAAATTAGGTGGCTTAAGTGGTTTGCTATCATTTTGTATTATATTTTGTATAATTATTTTATTAAAAATTATAAGTAAAATTAGTAAATAATTATTTTCTGACACCATGACACTCTAAGTTAATTTTCTGTAAAATGTGCATTAAATATTGATACAAAGAAATTTCTTGTAATTTACTTAAATGAAAATTTTGAAGAATAACATCAGTAGTCTGAAGGTATACTGCCATATAAATTATACATATCAAATTTCTCTTTAAAATGAAATCACTGCTCTTTGTGTCACATTTTTAACATCGCTAATGAACCTAAACCAGACCTATAGAAAAGAAAACTCATGCTCAATGAAAACGAAGTATGTCTTTTCGTATAATTTTGATATTTTATTCCCTTCTGAGCCGTACTAGTGGCACAGTTGGTTAGGATGCATAATAGCAACCTATATGCCGCTGTTCAAATCCCGACGGTGTCTGAGCAAAAACACCTTTTCTTTACACTCTAAGTTGAAAACGCCCCGCAGTACAAATTGATTTGGTCGGCAGACAGAGATCTTTGATTGACACTTACAAGGAGTTTGATGAATGCACTTTTGGACGCATTTCCTGTATATTTGGATAAAAGAATCGAACATTTTGGGCATTCTTTTAGTCTATGCATATTACGCGGGGCTGTTTGCGGGGCGTTTTCAACTTACAGTGTAAAAGGTTTAGACTTAAAACAACCTGACTCTGCAACTGCCACGGCCTTCCCAGAATCGTCTCTTGCAATAAACAACTATATCGGAGGAGGATGATACAACAACAATAAACGTAGCAGCAAAGGATGGGCAGCATGGTTGGTGTTCCACTATACACATCACATTCTTCGTATAGAAATATTAGTATTAATTTAATGATTGTAAAATTCTACTTTACCGATAATAGAAATATTGTAATTCATATATATACGCTAAATAAAATAATGCTCTTCTGAGGTAGATTGGAAAGAAGAAAACGTTAGTCAAAATGATATGGAGGTAGGATGGTTCACTGATGGGTCTAAAACTGAAGTGGGAACTGGTTTTAATATTTACGGGAGAGATGCTAATTTGTCAATTTAAGATGGCGTTGAACACTCTGCAACTGTTTTTCAAGCTGAAATGCAAGCCATTAAAGTATGCTATGAATATATGCTTTCTGAAGAATACACAAAGAGAAACACAGTAATAGTGTCAGAGAGCAAGACTTCTCTTGAGGACTTATCCCAATCAAATATAAAATTTTGTCAAACTTGGAGATGTCTGAAAGCGCTTAATGAACTAGGCGAACAAAACAATTTAAGAATCATTTGGGTTCTAAATCACTTTTCAATAGAAGGAAATGAAAGTGCAGATAATTAGCTAGAAAAAGGATCTTCTAAAGCTCATAGAGCAGTAGATATTCAATGTGGTATCTCCATAGGTACTGTTATGTCGAAAAATAAACAATGGATACGAGACTGAACTGAAATGTTCATCACAAACCAAAACGGGTCCGAATTAAATTGAAAAGAGCTTCCCTTTTTTTCTTATTTTTGTAAATTTATCTTATACACAATCATCACTTTTTATTTATTTATGCTTTTTTGCTACTTTTTTGTTTGTAAATAACATTCCAAGTGACATAATTATCTCAGTAATCAGCTAGAAAGTGTTTTACTATAAATTTAATCTAGTTAATATCATTAGCAAACATCATTTAACTGTTTAATTCATTTTATTAAAGGTTCATGAAAAAAAAATTATTTTCATGATCAAAGTATTTAGTAAATTTTCCCTTTTTATGTATCGTAAATAAATGAGATTGGAGAGTGGAAATTTTTTTTAAATAGATAATATTAAAGACTGTTTTTGAAATAAGGGTTACAGGGAAATTAAGATGTGATGAGTAAAAAAAAAGTAAAAAATGATGATGAATCAAACACAAAAGTGCATTTCAATTCAAGAAGTGGTTTTGTCAAAAAGCTTTCAGTCAACCTTTTTCATGAAATCACACTCTCAACCCAAAACCAGTGGGGCACGAGTGGGAACACCCTTTCCACCCTTTCCACACCCTTGCCACTGGTGTCCCGCTGGTTTCCCTTTAGTGCCCACTGGTTTTAGGTTGGATTGCAGAGTATCATTTAAATATGTTTCATATTAAATTTTTCGAGAACTTGTCAGTTACATTCCGATATTGTAATTAACTTAAAGCGAAAATGACCTAAAATATTAAGTTTAAATGCTGGTTTCAATTGTTCATAGGCAAATAAGTTAGTCACAGATGAATTAACTTTTATAAAAGGAGAACACAAAACTTTTTTTTTTACATAGAATCATCATTATTTTATCGTTTTTCTATTTATTCAATTTTCTCTTGATTTTTAAAAGGAATGAAAGTGCTAAGGACAGAGATGAAGATGCCAAAAAAATTTGTTTTCATCACTTAATTGCTTAAAAAATAACAGAAAAACCGCCTATTTAATCCCTTTCATAATAAATTTTTTTCTGTAAATTAAGTACTTTTTAATAATAAAAATAAAAAATGGAAAAAAAGCAAATTTATATTACTTTCATAATAAATTAAATTGTTTACGATTCATTTACAGACAATAAAGAAAGTAATCAACTTATAATTTTTTTCTTAAAAGTAAAAGAAATAAGTCGAAGTGTAAAAAGTTCTTTATTTGTCATATAAAATTTAATATTAATACCCATGACCGTGTCCGATGGTAATTAAAAGAGAATATTAAAAAATCATGATACTAAAAAAATTAAGAACAGTAGCAGAGCGAATAAGGGGCGTCATCTCCAGTGATTACGACTGATTTTTAATGTAATTTCTGGTTATATTACATTTTTTAAAGCATTATTAATTTGTTTTGCTTCTGGCGATTATTTTATTATGATTTTAATAAATATTTGAATGTAAAATAAATCAAAAGTAAATTTATTAATATTAAAAAAAAGTTAATGGAGCCAAAAATATTTTAAGGTTTATTGTTCTATCTCATTCTCGGGACTTACTTACATTAAATTAATTGCGATTAATTTTCATAATACAAAAAAAAAAGATATTGAATTCTTTCTCACACCATTAAAATTCTTCTTAATCGTCCATATTTTTTTATGAGCCAGTAGATCTTATTTAAATTTTTTTTTGTACTATAATATTCATAAAAAAAGTAAACAAAAAAATTTATGATGAATTCCGCTTAAAAGAGATTAAATTACCTCAGAAATGCAGAAATAATATCAAAAAAATTACATAATAATTAAAAAAAAGTTTAAAGGTCATTAACACACACACTTTTTTTTATTATTTATTATAAAATTTCCCAACATTATCCAAATGAATGTTATAAATAAAGTTATTTCAGTGAGTTAAATGTTAAAATTGATATCATACACAAAATTTATACAATGTAATGCATAATTACACTTTTTTTGAATCATTCTTTTCATTAAACTCAATGAACTTTGAAATTTATAATACTTTTTTTTGTACACATTTATATTTCAATTCATTACACACTTTATTCTTCTTCATTTTGGCTTTTGAAATTATATGCTTTGATAATTTAACGTACAGAAGCAAGCCTATGATATGATAAAATTAATGCAGTATTAACACTCTTTTAATAAATTGAGCCATGAAAAGAAATTAAGAATAAAAATGTGTCAAATTCAGATTAAAAAAAAAATTTCTTTGATTAATGTTTAATTTCCGGTTTAATAGCATGATTAAGCAATAAAATTCTCATAAATTTTCTTTTGAGATTGAAGTTTCATTGAATTTTTACAAAATTTTGATAACGGGACCTTTTTAAACTTTTGATACAAGTTCCAGGGATGGAGTTTCAAATGAACTCCAAGTTACTATGACAATGATCAAAGAATTTACGACTCTCACTCATAGCCCCTCAAAGCAGATGTGAGCTCATATGTGATCCGATGAAATTGACATCCATTTTTTTTTTTTATTAAAAAAAACATCAATTTACAGTTTTCTTTAATTAAGATTATTATTGAGCATCATATTTTTAATTCGATTTAAATAATATATAAAAAATCGTATAAAAAGCTAATTAAAATTGTAACTCATTCAAGCAGAACATTTGATAGGCATAATTTTATTATGATCAAACAAGATGTTTAATTTATTTTTGTATCAAACACAACCTGATACGATTTTTTTTTAATTTTAGATTTATATTTTCATATGAGCACGTTCACATTCAGAATTCATGAAAGCGTATAATTGGAACACGAATGCAATCAAATTTGCAGGAGTGAAATAAAAACACAGAAAAAAAAATCATAGATGCAGATCTACAAAAATGCATTTATGTTGCACTAGAAAATTGCATGTTTTTAATATGTTTTGCTCTTACTTTTTAAAAAAATTACAAAATTACGTTGCACTACTTTCATGTTGAGACACTATCATCATAAAATCACGTTTCATTTGCAATATAACTGTTAATCAAATTTGGATCATGATAGTTTGTTGCATTTCATATTAATTTGCCTATGGTCAAGTTTTCCAGTAAATTCACTCAGATTAGATATTGATGATTTCTGATAAATTTAACATTAGGATGCTCAATTTGAAAGTTTCCTCAAAAATGTATCGATTACTTTTAAATCTGGTCTCAATTTATATTCAAATGGCATTTTGTTACACATTTTAAATATGATTCGTTTTCAAAGTCATATAAGAGCTTAAGACTCAACTACTCAGTTACTACTATAAACTTAATACTTAAACTAGAATCAAATTTGTGTGTGTGACTATACCAAGTTCTCGGTAAATTTTCTTAGGTTTACTTCCCAGAATTTGATTGTTTAAATAAATGTGTTTTGTTTGAAATGTTTCATCTAAATGTGTCTTACAATTTTAAAGTATTTAAAATTTAAATATTTTGTTATTCTGTTTTTGTTTTGCATTTAAAACTATTAAAATTGTGTGTGTGTGTGTGTGTGTGTCTCTAATTCTTTCATAAAACGTCTGTATGTGCACATACATGAAAAATAGAAAATCGAGTAAGCAAGTAACTGTTTTGAAAATAAATAAAGTGGAACAAATTTAAACTTGTACTTCTTGTTCACTTTTCACAATAAATGTATATTATCATTGTACTTCTGTATTAAAAAGTTATCTTTTGTTATTTTTTTGTTATGTACCTTTTAGTTATAAGGCATATTATCAAAAATTTACTCATGAACTTGCTTTTAGAATACATATTATATTTTGGTTAAATGTGTATTATTTTGAACATAACACACAAAAAAAAACATATACAAGGATATTTTATCAAAAGAATTAGAAGACATAGATAATAAAAATTTTAAAGTTTAAAGTGCTCTAATATTCTATTGATCTAGACAATGAAAAATTCATACCAAACTAACTCATGTAGAAGCATTCTAAGATAACCAGGCAAATATCGGTAGAGTACATGAAACATATACAAAGTGAGGGACGAGAGAAATATCGAGGTAAAAGTTTAAACTTTGTATTGTATTGTGGTCAAACAATTGCCATAAAAGGCCAAATATTGATGTAAATTTAATTATGTCTCATCAAAAAGTTTCATGAACTTTGTGAAACAGTTTATTTGTTTTATTGAATTAGAATATTATACAAAAGATATTTTAACTTTGATATACAATTTTGGATATTGATGTATTTGAGTGTTTTATTTGTTTGTATTTTAAAATTGAAAATTTAATGAATTGATTAAATTTTCGTTTTCATAAAAGAAAGTTTTGAAAATATTAAAATACATTTAAATTTGTCTCTCATTCTATTCCTACTGATGGAATCCAATGCTATTTTTACCCACTTTTAAGGAAAAATTTATTGAGCTTTGATTGAAATTAATACAGCAAATTCAACCGAAACCTGGGCAACCACGAAGAGCGATGAACAACTGCTAATTTCGTTCGAGCGCAAAGTACTGCGAACTTTATGCGATGCTAAACTGGAAGGCAGAAAATGGAGGTTTAGACAACTTTGAACTGGAACGTGCATATGGGAACTCAAACATTGTAGCAATCAGTCAGGCATTTAGCACAAATGGACCCGAACCAAGCTCCAGCAATTGTGTTCCGAAATGATCCAGACGACCGTCGAAGTGTTAGGCGATCTAAAGCAAGGTGGACTGACCACGTCTATTCGGATCTGAGGACGTTAAGAGTTCAAAACTCGCAACAGATAGCGCAAGATAGAGTGCACTAGAAGCAAATCCTTCAACTGGCTTAGATTCAGTAATTGGTTGTTTAGCCAGCCATGTAAGACATTAAAAATTTGTGAAGAATGTCAAAATCACCCTTCATAATAAATTTATTTGTTACAAATCAAACAATACACATCAATATGGATATCTTTCTATTTTCAAATATTGCCATTTCAATAAATATTTTGTTTTAAATTACCCATCAGACCATTAATTAATACAATTTGAAAATAGGAGAGATTTTCACCTCAAATTAGACAGAGGATTATTAAAATAGTAACAAAATTACAAAACTGAAGGGAAATTGACACAAAATTTCATTATAATACAAAAATTTTAATATAACTCCCGCAAAATTTAGTATTAGTATTGTGTGGTTTTGAGAATCTTTTGTTAATTGAAAGTCCTTTTTTGAACCCTTTCATATCTTTGTCTTACCCAAGTTAATCCTTTAATAATGAAACAAAAACCACTGGATTTTCTTATCAAATGTAACTTGAGTTGAACGCAAGACATGGAAAAGGCACTTATTGAAAAATTTCAAACTTTCAATCTCTTTAACATTTTGTCAATCAATTAATTTTGGTATTTTGTTGAATTTGACTTGAATGAAATTGAAATCAACTCACTTCTTCCGTTAAACATAGTTAAATTGATGAGACTTTCAATTATTTAAATTAATGAATTGATAATTACTTTCACTTAATGCACACACACACAGACACACATAAATTAGTGTTAGTTAAATGGATTACTTATTTTTGTTTCAATTACTTTACGGTTAAATGAATGACAGATTTATGTCCGTTTTGTTTGATCAAACAAAAGTCTGTTGTTGTTGTTTCATGTTAAATGTTAATGTGAAAAGCAGATGAATACGAGATTGATCAATGTATAAAATAAAAACAAATCGCTTTTGTATTAAACAAAAAAAAAATCGCATCATCACCAGTTACAGTGAAAACATAATTTTTAATATTATCCCATTTAATTTCATTTAATGTCTGATTGTGTAAGCCATTAAAGTGGATGATAGGCATTTAGGGTTTAAATGGATAAAAAGAGATGATAC
This sequence comes from Culicoides sonorensis, assembly GCA_900002565.1. Taxonomy (NCBI): domain Eukaryota; kingdom Metazoa; phylum Arthropoda; class Insecta; order Diptera; family Ceratopogonidae; genus Culicoides; species Culicoides sonorensis. The sequence continues at coordinate 317,791 of LN483487.1, read as the reverse complement.
AATTGTGTCTTTATTGAGTATAAAAATGAAAATAAATATGAATTGAAATTTTTCGAGATTTTATTGATTGTATTCTATTGTTCTCTGAATTTGTTAGATGTTTCAAAACATATTTCAATGAATTTTGTGGTTTTGAGATATGATTTCACATATAAAAGGAAAAATTTAATATGAAATCAAAGAATGAGTATCATGATAAGTACTCATCAAAACCATACAATGCACAAAAAGATGAAAGATGATCAACGAAAATGTTTCCTATTCTTGTTTTTGTTGGATTTTTTTTTGTCATGTCCATTAAAAAAGGCGCCTTTCAAATATTTCTGATGCAAGAGAGAGAAAAACGAATTTAGCAACAATATGAACGTTAAAAGCCTTTGAACATCACACTGAGGGAGGAATCAAAATAACAATAACAATGATGATAATAATATAATAGCGGGAAAAATATGTTGAATTAACCATCAAAGGAAGTGCGTAATGGATGTGAAATTGTTATTTTTTTGTTAGTAATTTCATTTCATTTCATCGTGTTTTTTTTTTGTTTTTTTTCTTTATATTAATATAAAATATATTTATGGCTCGTTACTCATTTTTTTTGTTATCTTTATTATTTCTTTTTAGTCCTTTTAATTTTTTATATTCATTTTCACTGGAAATTACATCAGAGCTATTGTTTTCGACATTTTCAAATTATTTCAATTCATAAAAAAATACATCAAAAAAAAAAGAATTAGAATAAAAAATTGAATTTATTTTGACCTCAAAGCATCAATGACATCTTTTAAATGTATTTCTGAGAATTGATTCAATTTTTCTTTCATTTTCTATTCTTTTGTTTTAATATGACAAATTTAAACATTTTTTCAATTCAATTTCAGTGAATTCATGAATTCATTTGAAAACAAAAATGATTTTACATTATTATTATTTTTCCATCCTCGTTTTATTATTTTACTGGTTATTCTGATAGACAATGAAATTTCTTTATTTTATGATAAACAAATAGCTTTTATTTCATTGTTTATTTTGATAACTAATGAATATTTCGTTTTTCATCCATTAAATATTTTTTAAGAAATTTCATCAAATTTGACGTCAATATTTCAATAAAATTCATAAATTCACTTACAAAATATAAAAAGTGTCCTGTCAAAATTGTTTTACAATAATCATACATGATACGACATTTTTTGCTGAAATTAATTTTTTAAATGTATAAAAACTGGGACAAAAAATAACATTTGCATGGAAATGTATAAAAAAATCAAATACAGATACAGCAAAAAAAAAAAAATATAAATAAATTAAAAATTTATCTGAGTAAAAATTGCAAAAATTTCACTCCAACATTTGCAGTAATCCCGAAATTTCCTAACATCATCTCAATTGACTTTAATTGACCAGAGACCCTGACAACTAAAAAGGGACTAAATCGCATTTTTTTCAATTGAACCTTTTTGTATTCAAATAAAACAAAAATTGAGTTGGTTTAATTGAAATTGCATTTCAAATTTTAGACATATCAATAAAGGACATTACATTTTTTCATTTATTTTTTATTTTTTTTATTTTTTTGACAAGCTGTCTGTTTTAAATGTATTTTTTTTTTATTTTAAATACATTAAATGTGACATTGATTTTGATTGGCGATGCACATGAAAAGTGTGTTACGTGTCATTTACAGAAGTTGGACTTTTACTTTAAAATATTGCATTATGAGAAGTGACTTCACTTTAAATGAAAAGAGGAAATAATTAAAATTGAGATTCATTTAAAAAAATGAATAAAAAATTTTGAGAATGGAAACACTGCTAACTATCGCACGTGGGTGCATGAGGGCACCAGGTCATGAAGTGATCGAAGGTAATGAAATGGCAGATGAACTGGCAAAGAAGAGAGTTAAAGGGAAATTTGTTGGTCCTGACCATTTTGCGGAGTAATCTGAGCTTTTTCAAAAAACTCATCTCGGAATGGGTGGAAAACAGATGAAATTATACCATCAAAGTATACCAGCATCTTCACAATCCAAAGAGTTTGTGAACTGTTCAAAGAAAAGATCAGAATTGATATTGGACAAAAAAGACATCAGAAAACTGACGGATCTCTTAACAGGACACTGCCTTATGCGCAGTCATCTTAAAACGATAAAAGGAGTGACTAAAGCACCTCCAGGCTCTGCCTAGAAGAGGATGAAACATCAAAATACGTTCTTTGAGGGTGTGAAGCATTGGCTAGAGTTGGGATTCGCTACTTCAGGGAAGGCTTTCCATCTCTCTCTACTGTAGTTAACACAGATCATAAAGTCATTTTAAGATTCTTTGACCAATTTGATGTATTGAAGAAGAATTAAGATCCCTTCGCAAGGGGAAGCACAAAAGATCTTATAGGTCGAAGTGTGAGTACTGAGCTTCAGTACACTCCTCTTAAGGAAAAAAAAACTTACATACGTTCAGGTCATAATTTGACGTAATTGTTTTGATTATCGATTTCTGACTCACCTGCAAATAGAAAAAAAGAAAAAAAATGAGTTTTAATTAGATTTATTTTCATTTCCAATTTACATCAATTAGAAGACATAGAAAAAAACAAGCAATTTTAACCCACTTTATATATCATATTTTCAATTCACACAAATACACTTGACATATTTGCATAACACAGATCAATTCCCGTTTTAAATGCTAAACTCGTTAAGCACAAATATTCAATCTATATTCAATTACTCTTATATTTAAAAACAAAATACAAAAATAAAAAAAAGCTTAGAGTCACGATTTTGAAGGCTGTTCCCAATAAATATGTACGATTAGTATAATAATAGCCGTTATTTTAAATAATATTTTTGTTTGTAATGTATGTTAAAACGACAAAGAGTATAAATGTGTAGTTTTTTCATGTTTTTATTTTATTTTTAATTTGAAGTCAAGCATTGATAGTTCAATTACTTAACTGAAAAATGTATGTATGAATTTCATTTATTTATAAATATAAAGTTAATTGTAAAATGTAACATGTTTGTTATTCTTATTATTAAAATGTAAATGAATAGCAAAATGTTAGGCAAATGCACCTGTTAAAATGAATGTAATTTGGATATATATGTAAAATTTTAATTGAATGAAATATTTGAAAATAATCAACGAATTGAATGGCTGAAGGACTTTCATACAAAATAATTGAATCGTCGTTCATGACAGATGATAAAATTAAAATGATTCGCTATTCAAAGTATTTGGGATCATCAATTTCAAGTATGTTGTAATAATTTTTGTGTTGTTATTTGAGCTCACCTAAGGCATTGCGTGCTGAATTTCCGGGCATCAGTGGATTAATGTTTCAAAAGTTATGTTGAAAAAAGCTAATTTTATCTTTAAATCATTAATTTATTTTATTTTAAGTTTAAATTGAAAGTCCTACAGACCTAATTCAAATAACCAGTATCTAATTTATACTTTTTTTATGCAGCATGTGTAAGTATGTGCAAATCTTGTATAATAAATTTTTCTTTATAAACAGATGTCATGTTTCTTTCTTGTTTTTTAGATATTATTAAAAGAATTTATGTAAAATACTGTGCTAGTAAGCCGAATAGAGAGAAAATGAGAGAACAACTTGATAATTTGCAGTAACTGGCTTTAGTTGGCACTCTACTTTGCATTTGAAAGTGTTATTTTTATGCAAAATTATGCATTTTAGCATACTGGGATAAAGAAACGAGGAAATTTACCATTATTCGTTTTACTTGGAAGCCACCTCAGATGCAACATGACCTCAAACAAAGACCCAAAGAAAATTCTGACTCCTTTACGTCAAATTCGTACAAATTTCATAAAATATTTCACTTCAATGTGTCTGAATACCACTCTGAATACGAAAAACAGCTATTAACATTCCTCATTCCGAACATATTGAGAAAAACCCGCTAAATACTTTTAGTGGTCTATGCAAAATAATATTAATATTCCTACTTTTCTGCAAAGGCATAACGTGCTTAGATATATATCGTATAGAAACTCGCATAAAATATTGCAATGCAAATGTTTCACTTCTTGTTGTAATGTTTCATTTACCACATTCATCCACAAAGTTAAAAATATTTTGCATGCAAAAGCCATGCCATCAACAGACAATATCGCTGTTCTTTTTTAATATATTTATTCCTACAATCATTGGGTTAAGTTGCTTACAATTCTAACAGATATACATGAAAAAAAAGAAAGAAAACTGTATTATACTAGTTACATTCAACTATTATCATAGTTTGCATATTTCATTTTGTTGTGAAAAAGTAACAAAAAAAAAAAAATGTTAAAAGTCAGCTCATGTAAAATAGCGTTTATTTTTTTCCTAGATGTAGTAATTTTTTCGTTTTTTTTTTCTTTTTTTACATAATATAATAGTGTTGAGTTGATTCTGTAATTTAGTGTCCATTTCAAGTGAGACATAGACAACACAAAAAAATGAAAAAAAAAACGAGAATGGAATGTTTTACTTCCATTGTACGTGATTTTATTAGTATTTCCAAGTTCTGTCTTCAACTAATAAAATTACGACAACAACAAATAAAATGATAAAGCAACCATTCGAACAACGACCTTGACAAGGCAAACACATTCCTGCAGTAAAACACATAAATAAATAGAAATATTTCCTCACATAAATTCAATTTATTGAGTAAAATGCATATATACAAAAGCATGAAATGAAAAAAATAATTTGAAAAATAATAATAATCAGATGCCATTTGATGATAGGATTCATTTAATATTTCATTTCAATTTCAAGTTATATGTACCTTTAAGCTTATTAGTGTTGAGAGACACGCGTTCTTTATATTCTAATTGTAAGAGAAAAAGGTAAGAAAATTGAATCATTTTTTTACTCACACTCGTGTGCACTGTAAATTTGAAACGCACCACAGTATAAATTGACTTGATCCGCAAACGAAGATCTTTGATTGACGCTTACAGAGCGTTTGATGAATAAAATCACATTTTCTGTTAATTTGAAATCGCGATTTTGAAATTAAAGTAATTGATTTTTTTTAACTTATATAACATTTGCTCTCATCTGGCTTTCATTTAATTTTATCATGATACAATGAACTTCAAACTATTTGTATATGATATGAAAGAATCAGATTTGGTAAGTTATATGACTGGTAATACAATAAACATAAGTTTCATCTTAAGGATTTTAATAAACTTCCTTTTGTTCTTTTTATTACTATATTATGTTACATTTTATACACTGTAAGGTAAAAACGGCCCACAAACTACCCTACGTGATATGCATAGACTAAAAGAAGGTCCGTAATATTCGTAATTTTTATCCAAATTAACAGAAAATGTGATAAAAATTGCATTTATCAAACTTACTGACAAATACAAGAAAGGCCGCAGTCGATCGTGTTGTTAAAGTAAAGTTTAGCGTAAATTTTAAAGAAAATCAAACAGAATGCCAGAGCCGTTAATAATTTTCAATCCGCCCCTGACCAAATCAATTTGTACTGCGGGATTTTTTAAGCTTACAGTGTATAAATAAGATTCTTAATAAAATTCTACCAAAATTAAGTTTTCTGCACACACAAACATAAAAATGGTAGTTTAATAGAACAAAGTCAAAAGAAAAGAATCCTCATAACAAATTGTTGTATATGATTTCAAAGAAAAGTAAATTAAACCACTTTTGTAATTTTGTCTGTCTAGAAGTTTTTCGAATCTATCCAGTAAAAAAGGGAGAAAGGAAAGTAAAAACTTATTTGTATAAATTTCATGAAAAACTGTAAGTCTTTAGTTTAACTTTGTCCTTCTTGTTTTGTCTTGTTCTTTACTTAACCTTAAATTCAGAGCATTTGAATTTCACAAAATCTTATCTAAAAGAATATTTCATAAGTTTATTATAAAAATATCAAAAAAAATTCTAAGAAGATTAAGATTGAATGATGCCATTTTTGTAAATATTAAACTTAAAATTTACAAAGTTACCCTACGAGCTCAGTACTTAAAAGAACAGAGGCATTTCCGGTCATGAATGATTGATTATAAACATTTTATGACCTTTCAATATAAATTTATATTAAATAACCGGATTTAATCAAAGCATACCAGCGATTGAGAAAAAAAAGATTCTATGAAGGTGTTTCAATGGATTTTTTTTTTTGCATATAAAATGAAAAAGTAATACAATGAAAATGGATCGATAAAGTTCAAGGTGCTTTTAATTTATATTATTATTAAAGTAAATATTGAAAGAGTTTTTAATTTAATTTTTTTTATGATCCCTTGAAAAAACATGAAATTTTACCTTTCATTGAATATTAAACAAAAAATTAATAAGAATAATTTTATTTTACGATACTGGTTTTTTCCAAAAGTTCCGAAACAATAACCAAAACCAGTAGAGATATTTTTTTATGATATAAATAAAATACACTTACAATGTAAATTTTTTGCTCAAAACTGTAAACGACAACATAAAATAAACCGAAAATAATAATAATTATAAGGCATGATTAAAATGTCCTCAGGCACAAATTCGGCAAATTTGTAAACATCTTTTATTCACTTTGATTTTGTTCTTTTCGTTGTATTTTACGTAATTCTATTAATAATCACTTTAGTCATAATAAGAAAAAAAATAATTTTAAATTTAAGCGCCGTAGAAAAAAATCCACTCTTTTGAATTGAATAATGATAGGTAATAAGAGAAGAAGGAGAAGATACCGATTAATGAGATTGTGAAAAATCTTTGTATGATTTTAAATGATTCATGTTTCTTATTCGATGTGTTACGTTCCATGGTTTTAATTTTCTAAAATGAGTGAGACCTTGGCAGGATCTTACATTCTCAAATCTCACGAGGATTCATTTCATGTCAAGTTTTGCAATCCTTTGACATTTCATGGAGAAATCTGAAGTTTGAATCTGGTTCCTTTTAAAATTTCACTTCAATTTTCGATTGACTGTGAAATTCATTAGCATCAAAATCCAGATTCAAAGAATTCATTAACAAAAAAAAAAGTTTGTAATCATAACAATGGTTCATTTAAACACACACACACACACACACTCCCATACAAAAGTGTTTGATATGAGATAATTATCTGAGACTTATGTCAAGATTATTTATCTTGATACTCATCTTAATTTTGGCAAATTGGAATTTTACCTCCATTCATTGAATTTTCAATTGAAATGTAGCAATAACAACAAAGAGGAAATAAATTTAATTGATTTGATTGTGATTGCTTGTTACTTGTGTGTTGTATCATTATCAGTATTTTTGTATTGAGAAGAGAAATAATTGATTGACATGATGAATTGATGGAGATATCTGTAATAAGATGATTGATCCTCAAAGTGAGTGAAAGACGTTTGAGAGTAAATTTATGAGTAATGAGGCAACAGTGAACTTTTTTTATCGTATTTAGTATGATAAGTGACAGGAATTGCACTTCAAGCATTGAATGGATTGAAATTCCTTTCTCCCTACACCCAAAAAAAAACATTAATTTTAAATATTTTATGCGACAAAAAAATACAAAATACACTCATTTAAATAATCCATTAATCTAATAAAATGCATTAAATTAGCATTATCGTGTCCGCATAATTAGGCAATTAAAAATGTTTCAGCATGTGGATGGAAAATTTTTGTTTACATTTTTAATTTGCATTTGATTGCAACACAACAACAACAACAACAACAACAACAACAACGGCATCAGAACAACAAAATGATTATAAATTTAAAATTTTAGTTGGTCAGCAAACCAGCATCATCACATTCAAGCAAGCAACCAGTAGCAAAATGTATAGATGATTAAAATATCATTAACAATAAATTTATTTCTGTATATGTGTGTGCAAAAATGTTTTCAGTGAGGTTGTTGCAGAGAGAGGTAAATTTTTTTTCGGTAGTTATTTTTAAATGAATGTAACATCTTGTTTAAACAGGCTAATGATTAATTATGATGTAGATGTTGTTGGTGAGTCTGAATGAGAAATATGAGATATTTTAGATTCAGTTGAAATGAAAATTCAATTTCATGATATTAAAATGCACTTTTGAATTAGACAAATGGGAATTTGATTCACAATTTCGAAAAATTCTACATTCCAGTCCAGATTTAACGAATTTTGAATACACATGAATATTTTTCTCTTATACATATTTTTTAAGTTACATTAATTTTAACTAAATAAACGACCTTGTCGGCCTCGAGGAGAGGTTTTTCGGAATCGCTCGACCCTCCCTGACACCTTCCCGGTGTCATCAACGAGTTTTACCGCAACTTTTATATTTTATTGCTGTTTTTCAACTTTTTTCTCCGTGTAAATCACAGAATCAGCTCTCAGCGCCCTCCGGAGGGTCAAATCGAAAATCCCAGATACAAGTCACTGTCACGAAAATCCTCTCCTTGAATTTAGTCTAGTTTAATTTAAAAATATTGATTCAAGAGTGCAACATTGTCTCTTAAACCAATTTAATTTATCGTGACACTTTATTATTCATAAACATAAAAAGCAAGTGATTTTCAACACACTTTCAATGCAATTTTTTACACATATTAACTTTATTTTGTATATTAGAGTTTCTCTCTATGCCTATACCCAATAAATTATTATAAAAGTGTTATAAAAAGTAGAGGAATTTAATAATATCGAAATATTTGTGTGCTTACATTAAAAAAAAAATAGTAAGAACTTTTATAGTTTGGTATATGAAAAGGTGCAGTATCGATGCATTATAAAAAGCATGTATAATTTAATGAAAATTGCTGTTACTGTTTGTTAGTTAATGATGTCATATTTTTTTTTTCTTTTTGCTTTTTCATTGGTGTAAAGTGTCATTAATTTAAAGTTTGAGGTATTTTATGCTTCATGTGCAATAATATTCAAGGCTCGATAACAGAGGAGGGTAATTTGATTGTTAAACAAAGTTCAATGAAACGTTGGTTGCGTTTCTATGATTTTTTAGGAACCAGGAAGTTAATTGAGATCACGTGTCATACAACCTGCGAAAATTTCTATGATATTTAATGAGATAAACTCATAAGGACCTGAAAATTAGGAGTTAACTACTGAACGTTAGGAGTTTAGCTTTTGAAATTCAGGAGTTTACTTCCGACAGCGCGCCACTGATCTCTAAAAGTCTCTTTCCACAAAGCATGTTCTATCATATAATATTGATGACAAAAAAATTTACTCCTTTAATGAGTTTTAATATAACTTGTATTAAAACTTTTATTTTTTGTTTCTCATCTCACCTGTTCAACAAATTTCCTATTATTAGTTTGATAGAGAGAAATTTTTTAAATTAAAATAAAATACATTCTTGCAAAAAAGTAACTACTTCATACTTAGAGAAAATAAATGTAATATAGAAAAACTTTGTATTTTCTCTTTAAATGTCATCATATGTGAACTTACAACAGTAAAATGACATTCCAGGAGAAAAAATCGTGATCACGTTTCACTTTCACGAACGCTGGCTTAAATAAAAAATTAATTCATATCGATTTTATTGAAAGTATTGTAAAAAAATGTGACTTTTTTCAATGTTAATTTGGAAAAAAATGTTTTAACAAAAATAAAACTTAAATTAATTTTTATTTTACAGTCTAAATTGAAAATCACTGCAAATCACCCGACAGTGCTTGGTGATAACATCGCATGTGCGGGATGGGCTGCGGGGCGATTATGACAAAAAAATAACGATAATTTTCAATTGAATTTAATTTTACGTGTCTCATGCATTCAAAAAAAAAATAATTAAAAATTATCATTCTATGATTTTTGTTTGATCAAAATTATTTACTGTAATTATAGCTCACAATAAAAGTAAATGAACTCAAATTACAACAATTTGTTTGTTGCATTATAATACTGTTACATTGTTTGAAAAGAAATAGAAGAGAAAAAGCGACAACGCACTTTTTGTTGTTACTTTTATTATTATTATTATTATTTGTTGATGTTGTAATTAGAGGTAAGCATCAAGACAAACAATTACAATAATAATTATGATGAACACTTAGATTAGTCACAATTTGTAGGGAGCAATAAAAAAATTATGTTCTATAACTAAACGTATGGCACATAGAATGGCATTCTATCATAGTGTTTCTTATTTACAAACAAAATAATTGTTGTTTTTGTTAAAATTCTTTATATTTTATGTATTGAAGGCATTCCTGTCTTTGAATTAAAAGCTGTATGAAGCTGTTGTTGTATAAATTTTTTGTTTTGATGAAGGTGTTTTGTTTGTAGGAAGTTTCTTCAAAAGTTGTGTTGAAAGGTATTTTTTTTGTTATTGTGTGTAAAGAAAACAACTTAGTTTTAAAAGTGTTTTATAAGTGTATCTGTAGGCGCCATGGCACAGTAGTGAATTAAGTGTAAAATAAAATGACATTGTCGGGTAAAGTTGCTTTAATGTGACAAGGTGAGGTTGGTTAGCAAAGGTGGTTAAAATGCGTATTTATCATAAAAGAGGCTGGTGAAGGAAAATATTATCAAACCCTACCGAAAATTGTGGGGTGGTTCATTAGAGCGACCTTAATTAGTGTTGATCTTCTTAATTTTTTCTTACAGAGAAAGCTCAGCTCATAATTCAAGTATGTTGATTAACCCCATTTAAAAGCGCATTCATACCATAATCAATTATGTTAACTGTTCAAATAACACTAGTTTATTAATACAAAGGATTCAATTTAAAACTTGTTTGTTTTTACATCGTTCTATTTTGATTTTATCATAAACACATAATTATTTAAACGGAACTTGTACATCGGCTTGAATTAAAATTAACACTCACAGCTAGATAACAGATATTTTTAAATACATGCATAATGCATATAATATAATGAGAAAAAAATCCTCGATTTTACATGAGTGAGTTAACACGAGTTTCATCTCTTTTTTTTATTTTTATTATCATTAAAGTGTCCTCTTGAGATGTAATTCTCCATGTAATTCAGTAAAAAAATGTACAAATAACAGAATGTTTAACCTTCATCCTGTGCGGGGACTTTTTTGTCCCTGTAACTGTATGAACTACATTTTTAGCCGTTATTTTTTTTTATTTGTCTCGTGCTTCAATTCTACAAGACACTGTCATCTGAGTATGCTTCATACAGAAAATTTAAGGTAAACGACATTTTCGAATTTTAAAACCCCTTAAAACAAACTAAGCTTTCAACCGAGGACAGGATGAAGGTTAAAGAGTTATAAAACGTTAACGCACTAGAACATATAAAGCTTAAAATGCAAAGGGGATGTTTGTAGATACGTTTTATCTTTAATTATGTTTGGTGCATGTTACACTTGACATGATCATTCAATGGCACTTCTTTCTATTCATATTAAAATAAAATAATTGTGATACACAATTTTAATGAGATATCACATGAAAATAAAGTCAAAGACATCATACAAAAAATAATAATTATAATTATGAGCATCGTTGTTATCTTGATGATTATTTTCCCCTCTCTTTTTCACAATCATTTTCTAGAATTAATAATACACTGAGTGACAATTTTAAATGCATTTAATGAAAAATACATTCCGGATTCATCAAATAATGAAAAATTCATTTATTAGCCGGTTTAAAATTAAATACTTTGCAAATCTAGGCCGCTTGATGTTGAATTGCAGTTACATTTTTCTTCCAGTTTTTTTTTTAAAGTTAACATTATTTTAATATAAGCCTCGGAGTTACACTGATAAATTTAAATAAAAACTTGTTTAATATTTATAAAACTCAAAAATAGTAAAAATTTAAAGAAAAAACTTGTAAAAACGCAAACATACACACTGTGTACAATGAAACATGGTATTTAATTTAATAAAACCGATTCAAATTAAAACAAGTTTAAACTAGACCACATATTTTATTATATTAATGTTAAAATATGTTTAGTATAAAAAAAATATTTTACAAACAGAAATTCTTCTTAAATGTTTTAAAATGAATTTACATATTACTATCGAATAACATTTATGTTTTTGTTTTGATATCAAAAGTTTGAAATTTTTGAATGGAGGCAATAAAAAAAGATGATTGAACTTTAGCGAAGAATGTTAATTAGGAATGTTTGTATCACAAAAATAGTTCTAGCATTTAAAAAAAAATGTTTTAAGAGATTAAGAGAATTCTTTTGATTACGTCTGGAAAAATAACTGAATACTCTCAATCCAAAAGCATTTGGACAAGTGGGACCAGTGGGACACAAGTTGGGACAGCAGAAACCAGTTTTTATATGTTTTAATTTCAAATTTCACGCTTCTAGCGCTCTGAGGATGGCTTTAATTTAGGCAGCGTATATCTCATTAAAGGTCCACTACGATCCAAAAAATGTCTTGATTGTTTTGAAAAAGTGTCCATAGACCAAAATCTCTGCTCATTTGGGATTATTTGAACCAGACGCCGCAAAAGACCTGAAAAGTGCCTTGACTTGAGTTAAAAACACTTCACAGACCACGCCGCATAATATGCACAGACTAAAAGAGTGCCCATAAAACTCGAATTCTTGTTCCAAATTATCTGGAAATGAAATAAAAATTTCATTCATCAAACACCTTGTAAGCGTCAATAAAAGATCTGCGTCAGCGAACCAAGTCAATTTGTACTGTGTGGCGTTTTAAGCTTACAGTGTGAGCTCATTAAGCAAGAATACGGAAACTCATATCATCATATTGCATAAATATAGTTAATCCTAAAACATATACTGTAATCCTCAAATTTGAAGCACTTCATTTTATTTAAAAGCAAAATGTTATGCATGCAACATTTTCTTTGACGCATAACTGCACTATTAATTGAATAATCTTCTTTTATCTTCTGAACATAAGCTAATTATATGAAAAAGGATTAAATTTGACCTCTTTATTCAAATTCACTTTATAATGAGTCAAATAAAAAAAAATATTAGTAGAATATATTTAAATATTACATCACAAGTTAAATTTTATTGTTTATTTTCAAAAATGATTTATTAGCACACCAACGATAAATTCGATAATAATTTGATACACACACGTACACACACGTAATCAAGGTGCTAAATTATATTTCCTCTTAAAACATAAAAAAAACACATTAATCAATAATATTTCATACAATAAACAAAAAAATAAAATCAATCGTGTTTTTGTCATTTAAATGATTTCGTATACAAAGCCCTATAAATTCAAAATCATCATCCATGATTAAAAATTAAGGTGTTTAATTGAGCCATTAAGTAACAAAGCTTTTATATAAAAAAAATAAATGTAATTTGACCAAATATGGTAAATTCTGTAACATAACATAATTGATTTTCGGTGTTTATGAAAATGATGAAATGAAATGTGATAAAACCCCACCCGCACTCTGATGTTCATTTCATCATTTTATTTTATCGTTTTAATTTAATTTAATTTCATATTTGATATATCCAAAAAAAACAAAGTGTTTTACTGCAACATTTAAAAAAAAATAATTTCCTGCTGTTTGGACACGGTTTTTGTTACAAATTTTGTTTACTTTGGTAATAAATTTTGGGTCATATTATTATTTTGTTTTTTTCTGTTCATATATTAATGAGCGTTATTATTACATTTAAGTTATTAAATATTTTAATTTATTAAACAAGTGTTGGCATAATATTTCAATTTTAATGATAGAGTGGGTGTTAATTTGATAATGAATTTAAAAATGTAACAATAATATTAACAAACAATTGATTAAAGTGTTATTGACGCATTATTGATTCGAAAAATAATAAATTTTTGATTATTTTTGTTTGTGTTTCATCGGTTAACAGAAAAGTTTGAATTCTTCTTTGAAATTTCAATTCAAACTTTTAAGTTTATCCTTAACTGCGGTGAGTTGAAATGATTTTTTGGTTTTAAAATTAGCACTTTACATAGAATAATCTTCAAATTGTTACAATTAGCCTAATTCACCCAATTAAATAATTCTCATCGTCATAAAAAATTTAAAAAAAAAATTATTTCTTACCTTTTTTTGATTCTTTAGATGAGCAATCCTCTAAAATCATGGCTGGAAGTGCCGTTACAACTTTATATCCGGGTAAGTATCCTTTGAATGAAAAAAAAAGTAAAGGTCAATTAAGTTTTTTAAAGATTAAAATTAATAAAAATGAAGAAAAAACTGAAATCAAACGCTGAGTGACATTGAAACCCCTTAATCCTAAATTTCTATATTGATGGATGAAAAGGACAGATACAAAACAGAATGACAAGGATCAAATCATCATATCATGAAAATATCATCATTGAATTCCTTTGTTTTGATTTAATTTGAATTCTGGTTTCAGGAATTTCAATTTCATATATTCATTTTACATCACAAAAAGACATGTTAACAAATTTGCAATAAAATCTTGATAAAGACAGAAGAATGTCAGTTATCAAATCATATGCAAGCCAACATTTGGGCATCAAATGAGTTTATGTATATTTAATTTTTATTAGGAATTGTTTTAAATGAAATTTTCGTTGATTTTACGTTATGAGATATGAAAATTTTCATGTGAGATAGACGAATATGGATTCTGAATCATATTAAAAAGTGCATTTTATATGGATTTTAATGACTCAAGAAGTCTTCTCAGATTAAAGAAATAGCGTTAAAAGTGCATGTTTTCAACCTTAACCATGATTTTGAGAACAAAGAGGGATCAAACAAACCCCTAACATAACAAAAACTGCTGCAAGCGATTCATTTTTTTATGCACACGTGATCCTTCAGGACAACAATAAAAGGGAAACATCAAACAAAATATGTTTTTCTTTTGAAACATGAAATTTTCAAGTTAAGATTGTAATTGAATTCCTTGAAAATGCTTCAAGTGTAGGAAAATCGTTATGCAACAAATCATCACACATATAAAGAAGTAACATCAAAACTTTTCTCCAACAATTTATTGTTCGCAAAAGTCAACGAACGATAATTTGCTTTTCAGATTAACTCATTCGTATATGCCTGCATTTGTTTCTAAAACATAAAACATAAACGACTCAAAGTAAGTATTTAGAGAGATGTCTATGAAAAAAAATAAACATTTTTTGGTTTCTCTCTAAATGCTTAGAGATATTGGTTTTATGTTTTCTGTTTGTACATGTATTTTATTTTTTCTCTAAAATATTATGATGAAGAAACATATTCACATCACAGATAAAACAATATATGCTGCATAAAAAAGTTTTAGATGTTATTTAAACAAGTCATGCCTTAACTCTATGTTGGTTTTTATGGTTTTTTGTCTCAATATGTGTGTGAGGTTTTCATTTTTATAAATTCAAAAGGAAAAATTATGCAGCATATTAAACACACAAACACACATATTTTGTGTTGTGGCTATTTTACCTTCACTTTTCCTTTTTATTTCCGCATTATAAAGTTTATGTTAGTTATTTTATCAATTTACAGTAAATTTTGGTCTCTTTGAAAGATTTGCTTTTGAATTTCAATTTCGATTGAATGTTTATTTGATTGGAAGATTAAATTAAAAAACCACTAGATCACATTTTACTTGTCGCTTTAAATTCATGTGAGACATTTTCTTGAAAAATTGCATCCAACTTTCTTGCAAAATTTTGTGTGAATCCAGTTCTATTTCAATTCACATAGTTTCAGAACAAGGTGTCATCTAGAGTTTCCGAACTTAGCTCGGAGAACCATTTTTTCCTCGAAATCTCTTCTTTTATAACTGTGTCGAGACAATCCAGGGAAGGGATGAAAAAAAATATATTTAAAAGTCTCAAACACAAATATAAAATACTAAATTTGATTTAACACTTACGGGTTCTTTAAAAAAACGACGTTCCAATCCCTTGGGTTGGATCCAACCCATCAGATGTTTGCTTAACAAAAATTAAATAATCAATTTAAATATAATTTTTTATCTTTGTTTAATATTTTATGCAAAACTTGTTTCCCAAAATAATTCATAATAACTCGTAAAAAAGGTCTTAAAGAAGCTTTCTTACTTGGGTTGGATCCAACCCAAGGGACTCTTATGTAAGTTTTTATTTTTAAGCTCTTCGTGATCAAATATTTAAAAAAAAAAAATTAATATTGAACATTGAAATCATGTTAACAAAGTCATAAAATTTTAAATGGCAAATTAATAACCGTTTTTGGGCTGAATTTAACCCAAAGGACCCGTAAGTGTTAAATTTATTCAATTAAATTCAACAAAATTTTGAAGCAAAACAACATTTACCCAATTAGATTATAAAAAAAGTTTATATGAATGCTCTGCAAATTCTTTAAATAAAAGTAAATAAACAGTCTAAATAAAGAAAAATGTCTACAAATATAAATAAAACAAACAAAATTCTTTCCTTTCAGACAGAGAAACAAAGAAAGAAAAATTAAATAATTTCATAGATTTAAGCTATTGACATAATTGTCACATATGTGTCTTTTTCATTTTTACGCTCAAATCTCGTACGTTATTGTGCTTATATAAAGAAAGAAAAAGACATTTTATAATTGAATCAAACATCAAATTGGAAAGGTAAATCGACCTACAGCGAAGATTTAATGTTTGCCATGAAGAAAATAATCAATACATTGTCATATGTGTGTTAAAATGTGTATTTTTTTTCTCATCTTCACAGTCAAAACTAAAATGTTACGAAATAATTATTGTTTGATTACTTAATTATTAATGGAGGTTTTAGTACAACTTTAACCACAATCACAATCATAAAAGCTAATCCAAAACTAAAATAAAACACGGATATTAGATTTATTATTATTACTTTGAAGAAGTTGTTCAAAGTTGCTACTTAAGTATGATTAAGTTATTTTGAAATTATGTCACGTTCAATTGACCAAAAAGTAATTACAGCACGATTAGTGTTCACTCGTACACAGCTCTTTTGCGAAATAAATTAGATTGATAGTAGTAAAAAAAATAAAGGTAATCATCCGTGCTCCGTGATTTAATTTAAAAATAATCTTTACTCATCATTGTTTTGTCATTATCATTTTGATACTTTTTTGTGTGTGTTTCCTTGCAAAGCACCACGTGTGTGATTGATTGATGAAAGGAAAAATGTTATCAATATTGGTTTTAATTTCAAGATTGAGTAGGATTTTTATGTAGATCAAAGTAAATTGAATCATTTTATGACGTTTTTGTTTCATAATAATCAATTTTAATTAAAAATTTAAATTTAAAACGGATATGAGTAGGTTGGTAATACGTTAAGCACGGTGAAAGACAAAAAAATTTATATTAATTAACACAAAATTTATTTGTACATACAAATGTATTGACTCATCTTTATAATGAAAAAATATTAATTGATTTTTCATAATATTAATAATTCTCTTTTGAGATTTTAAATTAAAATATGTGTTTAAATGAAGTAAATGGGGAATTTTTATAAAAAAACTATGATGACGATGGTCAAGTGTAAAAATTTTCCTTGAGTAGACTGAAAATTGTCAAAATTAGACTGAAAACCCACATTAACAAAAATGTGCTTAAATTTTGAGTTTAGGTGTCCGTTTCATATTTAAATTAGGCATATCAGGTACTTTTGATGAAAAATCGGCATCAACTTCCTTGCCAGCCTGGAAGATGGATTTTTCAAACCTCCAGGACCCTCGCAGTCAACTTTTACCCTGACTTTCTATTTTTTTGCTGTTTTAAAATTTTTTTCTTGGTGCAAACCACAAAATCAGCTCTAAGCGCCCTCTGGAGTGTCCAATCGTAGAACTCAGATACAAGACGCTCTATTTTTGATTCTCTATCGATCTGCATGCAAATCAACGACTTTTCTATGGCAAATTTTTCAAGAAAGTTTTGTGAAATTAAGGTCAGTTTTTGGACTTTTCTGATAAAAATATTTTTCAATGTTAAAATTCTGGAAAAATAAAAGACAAATCGGGAATCGAGTCATTGATTCAAAAATCGGGATTGTCCCGTCAAAAAGTGCGCAAATGGTATGCCTAATTTAAATTAATTAATTTTTGTTCAAAAACCGTTTTAATTCCTATGACTCAAAAAAAATTAGTGGAATGAATCAAAATTCATCTTTTCCAATTATTTACCAATAAAACTCTTATCTGAAACAATTTCAAATAATCGTCTAATTTATTACAGAAATTTATCGACTCATCGAAATTGGTCAAATATTTCCAATCAAAATTTCCATAAAATATTTTAATTACTAAACCGCATGTTTGTTCAATTCAAAACTGTATAATTAGAAAATATTTAATCATTGAAAAACCACTCACCATTTTGTTGTTGCATGGCAGCTAACGGTAAACCATTCATACCATTATTATCACAATTATCATCTCCTTCCAACATTTTAATTGTACTCGAAGTTTCAATCATTGATTTTCTTCGTATATCAAATTTCATATTATTACTTTTACAATAATTATTATTATTATTATTTAATAATGTAAATTTTTTGTTGTTATTATGATTATCAATTAAATCATCATAATTATTATTCACTTTTTTACTTGCTACAGTTGTATTGGCACTTGTAGTTGAAACAGATTTATTACAGTTATTATTATTAATAATTTTATTATTTTCACTTGTTGTCATTTTATTATCATTATTTGTAACTGAATTTAAAATTTGTGGTGAAAATGATGATGACGATGCTGCTGCACCATTTTCATTATTAATATTATTTATATTTATATTCGTATTTGTAGCATTAACATTATTAACACAAATATTATTATTATTAACATTGCTCATTGTTGTTATCTGATGATTATTATTGTTAGTGTGTTGTGTAGCCGATGATGATGATGATAATGACAGTTGATGTTGGACACAATTGGATAAGTTGTTTTTTGACACATTTTCATTAATGGATTGTTGTTGTGGTGAATCTATCAGCGATATTTCAGTTGACGATGATGATGATAGAGAGACAGTCGTGCTACTCTCCACTGATTTACGTGCTTTAAATAATCGCATATTTTCACTGCATTAATTTTATCGATTTGAAAGTGAAACATTGATGTGTTATGAGGTGGATCTGAAAGAAATAATTAAAAAAAATATGATATCAGAAAATTTTTTAATTGACATACAATGAAGAGATAATGGAAAAAGAAAGTCTAATGATAGCATATATCAATTTCTTTTATCTCAAATGAACTCGTTTTCATGTCTTAATCAAAATTTTTGTATTACAATAATTAAACTTGTCGCCTTAAGCTCTCATTCTATTTGGACTCCGTGTAAGTCAAAATGCTTGCTTGCTCGTAATCTTATTCAAACAGAGCCCTAGTTGCGCTATTCCGAAACGCTTCTGAGGGTCACAGATGTGTCGGGGGCTCGTAATGTAGGTGGATTGATGGCATCCAACAAGACCTGCGAACATTACGGGTGCATAACTGGAAACAGCAAGGGCAAGATAGAGAATCTTAGAAAGGTATTCTTCAACAGGCCCAATCTAAAAAATACACTAAACGCCGGAGAAGCAGAAGAAAAAGTCTCCTAAATATTTGGTCCTAAGCTTAATTCTTACAGGATTTTTTAAATCAATTTCATAATAATCAGAATCAAACAGACATAAAAGTTAAAAAAAAAATCAAATTCATCATTCGATTTAACGAAGAATGAATCAGGGTGGAATCAAAATAAATGATGATGCTTATTTTATATTCAAATTAGCATTTCAGAGTTTCAGGTGCAAAACAAAAAATGTGAATTTAAATTTTATTTTATATTCTCTCATCTTTTATTTATACTATAATAACAATAATAATTATAATAATATTGAATTTTTCAGCATAAGAGAGTCCGGGAATACACACATAATAATAATGGAATAACATCAGACGATCACACATCGAATAAAATACACGGCTTATGTTAATTTGATGAAATAATAATAATAATAACATTATATTTATGTGACAATGACAATAAAACACGAAATATTATGGCAAACTGTTGTTTTACGAACCTGGTTCAATGAACTTTTATGCTCTTTTCCATATTTTAAGTGAGAAATATGCAATTTATATGTTTATTTTTTTTCTTCTTATGCTTTTTTTTATAAATTCATAATATTTATGCTCGAAAGTGCAATACAAAATGCAATTGAATGTTGTGATATGTTATTTAACAGTGTTATTCAGTGTTAAAAAGAGAAGAAAGAGTAAAATACCGGCTCATGGTATTGTTAAAGTTTTATTATTTTAAGGTACACACATGAATGTACTTTTTTTTATTGAATTGTCTGTTTTATATTCGTAATAGTTGGAACTTTAAATGTTTTAATTGTATATGGTTGAAGGCGTTTGAATGTGAAATGAAATAGAAAGTGAATTGTTATGTCGTTTTGGTCTTGTATAATAATGCATTGTACCTTTCTTCTAATCATTTATTTTATAACATTTAATCAAAAGTTACGTTATGTGTGTGGTAATTTTTGCGTATTATTTTCACTTAAAGACTCTCTTTTATTTGCATAAACCAAGAAAAGATGATAAAGTGAAAAGTTAAATTGATTCATATGAGGAAAAGATGGTGAATGTTTGGAACTTATGACCAGATTGTTAGCCACAATGATGAGATGAGATCCAATCCATTGATTTGAGATGAAATTTAACCTCTCAATACAAATTTTTAGTGCATTTCGTAAGAAAAAATGCAGTATTGCAAACGGTTGGTCCGCCGTCACTCTGACACTCTACCACTGATCGTTATACATAACTCCGTAATAATCCATGGGAGCGAGGGTGGGTTGTTTTGGAAAAAAAGAGCTCATAAGGACTATTTACAACTTATTAGTTTTGAGATCAAGCTCATGGATTAGGCTCCAGAGCCTCGCACGCCTGAAAACCGTTAAAACGCTTAAAAAATTAAAAAAATTGTTGACTTTTTTATTAGATAAAGGAGCTTATATGAATTAACTTTAACTCATTAGCTGTGAGAATAGGATCAGAAATTGGGCTCCAGAACTTTTAGAGCCTGAAAACGGTCAAAAGCTTAGAATTTCCCCAAATGGCAGTTTTTTTTTCAAAATGACAAACTTTTTTCAAAAATTTTTAATCAAACGAGTTCCATCGAAATGCACTTTTCTACACCGCGGTTAGGATTTCTCATTTTTCATATAATAAATTTTGTATTTGAACATTTCTTCAGAAATTCTTTTCATTTTGTCATTTTTAGTTATAAAAGCAACACAAAAATAGTAATGTGAACTTCTTAATTAACAAATTCTCATTTGAAATTTCACGTTCATTCTCTTAATTATTAATTATGTCATCGTTGTCTCTTATTCTCCAATTTAAAAGTACATTGGTCGTACGTGATTTTCATGGAATTTGTCACAGAATATTCCCTTAATCCATGTCATGTCGTAAAATTGCATTGTTCATATGATTTAGCTAATTATTTTTGTCACTGAATATAAGTTTAAGTAAAGAAAAGTTTTTGTCTCCATTTAAAATTCATCATAAAATAATAATATTTCATCATTAGAAGGATGATAAAAGTTTTTTAATGACAGATTTTCAATTTGATTAGGATTTAAAAGTTAGTTTAGTTGTTAATTTCATTATTTTGATCAATTATGATGGAAATTTCATTTCATTTAAATTTTTTTTGAAAAATAATCCCTCTGAAATGAAACTTCAACAAAAAATTATCACCAAGAGAATACCAAGTTGAAACTAAAAACTTGTGGTTGAATGCTTCAAATATCAATTTAGGCACGTTTTGTTTTATTTTTTTAATATTTTCATATAAATTTTATATAATAATTTTTCACAGACTTCACTTCAAATGGAAACACTTTGAAACATAGACATTCATTAGACAAACATGCATTCACTCACAAATTAACATCAATTTTTTTTTGGTTTTTTTATTCAAAAAAAAAGGAATTCCATTGTGGGTTTCTTTTTGCAATTTAGTTCATTTCAAAAATAATTATACAGGAATAAATTGATATTCAACTAAATAAAAAACCAAAAAAATATAGGAATAGAATTCACATTGCAATACATAAATGAACACCTATAATATTCACAATTTTCTCTGGTATTATTATTTTTATTATTCAAAAACTTTATTTATTTTTTGAAAAACTCGACAAAACATGCACCAGATTGCAAACGAAATTATAAAATTTTTGTATTTATTTGCCCACATATACGATGTGTTTGTGTGTGTGTGTGTGTGTGATTATTTTGAAATTAGAGCATTATTTAAATTGTATTTTTGTTATATGAGAATTCAATGGTAACCATGTGATTTGATCATAAAAATCATTGGATATTCGATTTCAAATTTAATTTCATTCTTTGGTCACCTTATTTAAAAATTAATACCGAAACCAGAGACATTTGCCGACACAGACACATACACACACACACACGTAGAAACAAAAAACAAATATACTTGAATTTTAAATTGAGAAATTTAAGTCGATTCATTTCATTTCATTTCATTCATCGTTTTCCTTTATGGAATTGCCTGACTGAATACTAAATTTAAAAAAAAACGAAAAATTAAATAATAATAAAATTTCAAAGGAAGTGTAAAATATACACAAATTTAACGGTATTCAAACTAACATAAAACGAAACTCTTCCTTTAAATATAAAAAAAATTGATATCTTTGATAAAATATAATGAAAAAAAATTGTGAAAATTGTTCAAGTATTGATATACTTTTTTCATGTTATAACCTTTTTTTTCATTTTATTTCAATGCAATTCAATATGAATTTATATTTTTTATTGGATTTCAGGTCTTATTTTGAATATTGAATGCCTACTAACTGATAAGAGTTGGTCATGTTTATATTCAATTTGAAGAGGAAAAGTTTTGTTATTCATGCTATTGAAAGAAAAAGGGAGAAAATTAAAATACAATCATGGTATGAGAGGAAAATATGAAAAAAGTAAAAAAAATGAAGGGATACATTCAGCTTTTAATGGAATCGAATCAGAGACAGGATCGCTACAAAAAGCGCATAAACACAATTCTCAAATTTAATTTTACACCAGGGTAAGTGTAGTAATTTCTCAACAAACTGGCAAAACATCATTGGAAGATCACAATGATGTGGTTACTAGGTCATGAAGGGAGCTGAAAGAAAATTAATTGTCCCTGAGCCTTTTTGCGGAGTGAGTCTGTGCTATTTCAAAAAGCTCATCTCGGAATGGTTGGAAAAACTGATGAAATTACACTGTCAAAGAGTACCAGAATCTTTACAATCCACAGAGTTTGTGAACTGTTCAAAGAAAAGATCAGAAATGATCGTAAAATTGGACAAAAAAGACACCAGGAAACTGACATGTCTCCTAACAGGGTACTGCCTTTTCTGCAGTCATCTTAAAAAGATAAGAAGGAGTGATTCAAGCACCTGCAGGTTCTGCCTAGAAGAGGATGAAACATCAAAGCACATCCTCTGTGATTGTGAAGCATTGGCTAGAGTGAGGATTCGCTACTTTAGGGAGGGCTTTCCATCTCCCTTTACTGTAGTCAACACAAATCCTAAAGTAATCTTAAAATTTTTAGACGAATTGGATGTATTGAAGGAGAACTAAGATCCTTTTGGTAAGGAGAAACACTCAAAAGCGTTTTTGTTTACAACTCATGTGTGTAATCAAAACAAGTGGAATTCATCATAAACACGTCAATTTATGGTCTAATCAAAATATTTAGAGATCGACTATTTTTATTGAGTTTTCCTAACTTTATGAATTGAAATTTGATTGAAAAGCAAGCGAATTCAGAATACAAAGTATTTCTTTTTTTTCTATTTTCATCATCAGTAGGAACAAATAACATCAAAAATTATACGTGAATTGATCACATGACTGTTGAAAGTGACCCTCTGAGAAATCGTCATATCAAGTTACTTCTCCTTTTCTATGATTTTTTTGTTTGAAAGGGAATCATTTTTTTTTTAAATCAATCCCATGATTTTTTTTTCATATTTACTTTCATATATGGATTTTGTACCACTCCTCAATAATAATATTTCATACATGGACAACTAATCCAATTTACTTGTGTAAGCAATAAACTAAGATCAATCCACTTTTGCACATAGAAATTTTATTTATATCTCGGCTAAGTTTTTCGTTAAATAATATTTTTTTTTCTGTGTGTACATAAACAGAAAAAAAAACACTGATTCAATTACTGAATACACAAAAGCAAATGTATATCACGTCAATAAATATGAAATTGTCTGTGCTTGTGTTATTACATTTTATATATTTTGTGTGTGTAAATTCCATCACTTTGATTAGGTTTTTTTTTCTTCTCATATATATATGAAATATGTTCTCGTATTTCCGTATCATTATGTACCCTTTAAGGAGTTGAAATTGGAAACTGGTTTCAGTAATATTAGCTTAATATATAAAATTATATCAGCAACATTGAATCTCAGTGAGTAGAGAATCGATTTCAGTGAAAAAAAATCGTTTTATTTTAATTTTAATACTATTCAGGAGTCACTCAAGCACTTCGCTAAGACTACCATCGAGTTTTATTGAGGATTGTACGGTGCATTGATTAGCGTGTTGGACTATCAATCTTAAGGTTGGCAGTTCGGTTCTTGCTCCGGCCATTAAACTTTACAATCTCATATGCTCCTTTTTTCGGCTACTCAATTTAAGTTAAAAGCTTGATAAAGGTGGCGACTGCTTGAGATGACAGGATAAAAGCTAAGTCCCTCGGATGATGATAACGGGTATGCACTGATGACCTGAGTGCAGGTTTAATAATCGCCCTACAAATCTGATCTGATTGAATTTTATTGCTGGGTAGCAAATCAAGTGAGGTAACATAAAGCTTGACGATAGCTCATTAAAAAACACAGATATGTTATTATTTCACTTTAAAGTTCAATTTACTTACATAACTTTCAATTTCATTTAAAAATTAAAATGAGATAACATATTTCATTTAAAGGTAACATTTTTCAAATTAATAATATACAAGCGAAAAATTCCAATATATTTCATTGAAAGAAAGTCTCTCTCAATAACATTTTTGTTCATACACCGTCTATGGCTATGCCAAACACGTGTTTTAATCGTGACCATTGACTTAACCCACGGATTAATTTTATTTTAAAATAACATTTCCTAACTTTGCACACTAGTTCGTGTTATTCATGTTAAAATGCTACAATAAATTGAATAATATCGAATACAGAGAGATAAAAACATAATCTTTGAAATAATACCAAAAATTACCTGTGAACTATAAAAAAACAAAACAGTAGAAGGAAAATCTCTCTAATAAAACAATCAAATGTGATTAGTTTTGGATTAATGATTTACTTCTCTCTAGTAGTACAAATATTTGATTGTTTGTTGTATAAATTGTTTAATTTAATTCCTCATTTTGTCTTAAAATGATACTTTATTATACTGTATTCAAATAAATTGATCAAATTGATTGTTATTTCCTTTCATTATATAACATCAAATTACGTTTTTGGTATGAAAATATGTATCAAATTAATATTGAAATTGAAGAAATTTACTATTTGTATTTGGGTGTATTTTTATGTCTAACAAAATAATGAGATTTATCTCTCTGGAAATGTATTGAATAACGTAAATTCAATTAAAATTTATATCTATACATGATGGAACATATTGAAATGAGATTTTATGAGATAAAAGTGAAGAAATTCCTTATCATACTTTTTATTAGTGTAAATTTGCTTAAAATACTTTGATTGACAGATTTATGGTTTTTTGTAGGCTGTAATTAAACTTGCATTGTAACTTGAGAAATTGATTGAACTTGCAATTGATCCTGACATGAAACCAATATTAAACGTTTTCTGAAACACAATCCGTTACACACTTATGCCTTAATAAAATTTCTCATTCTCCTGGCACTTATATGTAATTTATGTGATTTTATCAATTTCATATACGCATTACTACTGCAACCATTTTTGGAAACAAGATGCTAAAATTTACATTCATATTGAAATCATTGAAGCGATGATTTTTCAAATTATTGTGCTAATTGATGCGATGCTGCTGCAGATCACAATTAAATATTCATCTGTACAAGTAAAATTGATATACTCATGTTTGAACTTTTCATTTTATTTATTACAATGTATGAGATGTATGACAGTGTATGTCTTATATATTATTAAAACATTCATTTCATGTCAGTAATTCACAGTTATGGTCCATAAATTTTCGTTTTATGCTACATTTTAATTATTGAATATCGGAATATGGTTGTATGAGAAGAGTTTTGCAGTAATTCATCAAAATCGTGGTTCAAATGTGAGGTTTTCATGAACATTTAATTTTGTAGGGTATTGAATTGAATGGCAAGGGGGCGTAAGAGTTTTTTGCCAGAAATTTAGCTAAAGATGTTTAGCGCTAAGTCCCCTTATATATTGAACCTTATAAAAACAAGACCATGATAAAATCAAGGGCGTGAAAGCTCGTTGACCGAGTTGGTTAAGTGCCTGATAGATAGATAGATTATATTTGGGTTTACCTACCTCAGCCACTTTTATTTTGGGCTTTTTGAAGGCAAATGCCTGATATGATTAGCAAGAACCCTACGACGGGGGTTCGAATCCAGTCCCGGACATGAAAATTAATTTGTGTGTTTCGAGTTCCAAATGTGCTTAAGTTTTATTTAGAATACATAAAAATCCCACTGTGACTTTTAGGGGCGCTGAGTGAAACCTGAGGGCTACTGGATCAGATAAAAGTATAAATTGAATGTCCCACGTGGTTAGACCATAGATAAAAGGCGCTTCGGCTGAAGTAGTATGAACACAATAGGACCATAGGGTCCGCGGTGGAGTTAGTTTATATCTTACCTATCTGGATCAAAATATTTCATCTTCATAGTCCGTAACGCCCATTTTTTCAATGTACTCGACCACCCCTTGTCGCATTTGGTCAAATATTTTAATGTTTACAGCTTAACTGACTAATTTTCATTTTTATTAATCAATTTCATTGATTAAACTATTATAATTTTTTCAACCATACAAGTAATTTGATATCTCTTACAAATTTCACATCAAATATAGACATTTTGTAAATAATTAACAATTCAGTTTTCGAAAATTTTAACAATAATTAAGCTTTATAGATACAATAAAATTAATTCTGAATACAATAATATTAAATTAGAATAACCAAATTGACATTTCAATGTGAAAATTCAATGATCTAATGAAATTTCATCAAAATTTACATCAAAACGATATAAAATGAATAAAATAAACAAAATATTTGATTCAAAATTAGTCAGATTAAATATCATTTTAACAAATATTGATTGATATAACTCGCTTAAGGCTAAATTGTATATATTCCTATTTTTTTTTGTCTACATTCAAATGATAATTGGAATATTGAAACTTGAGGCAATATTTGAAAGAAGATTATTACATAATACATTAAAAGTTCAGATAATTGATCTGTTCCTTAGTATCATGATAATTAAAACAGTGTCTCATGTTCATCAACAAAATTTGCTTTGTTTGCGAATTTTACTTGTCATTCCACTTACGTTGTCCATTTAATCATTGTCCGAAGATTTTGAGACATGTTATTATTATTATTATTATTAAATGAATGATATCAAAAATCTTTCGGCACATTGCATACAAAAAAGTAGTGATGCGATGTGATGGAATGAAGATTAAATAACAGTATTTAGCATGTATTCAAGTTTTTTTGTATATAATTTCGGTAAAAACCAGAAAATGAAACAAAAAAAAATTAAATACATGTGATAATGTTCGATGATGTAAGGCTTAAAATCAACGAAAAGCCTGGAGGCAATCAAGATTTAGTATATTTTTTATCAATGAAATTTTATATTTAATGTTAAAAGTTGTAAAACAAGTAAAAAAAGAATGACCTTCAATTTTTTGTTCGTGTATTTAATTTTATTGTAATTTTGCTCTCCTTAAAAATTATTTTTATTAAATTTACTTAACACTTGAATATCTGATACCAATAATAATAATTAAAGTTTATACACAATTATGTTTAACAATAATTGTGTTGAGCTGTGTATGAATTTAATGGACCTCACAAACCACATTACTTTCGTCGATGTGCACTATGAAAATAATAACAAAAAAATTCATACAATTATTGTTAAAAATTTATTTGGTTTCATACAATTCGTGATGATAATAATGATTTTTTGTATAGAAATTTACATTTATTCTCCATATGCTTCAATTACACGCGGTTTTTTCGTTTAATTTTTTTTACATTGATATTTTTATTCATCAGTTATTTTATTTATTTATATGAAACAAGTTAATAAAAATTCAATAAAAATAAAAAAAAATAAAAGAAACACAAAAATAAGAATAAAAGTGAACTATTTTCGAACATTTATTGGTTAAGCCAAGCCCAGTTTGAGTCTGCTATTCAAACACACTTTTTTTTATTGAAATATTTTTGCTGAAATTAAATTTTTTGGTATTCAATTCACAAAAATGTGTCAAATTACAGTATTTTATATATAAAATTATTGTATATTTATGGTAATTTTTTTGTTGTATTGAAATGTATTTTGCACTTGTAATTCTATTTTATTTATTATTTGAAAATTTTTTTTGTTTTTTTGATGAGTGAGCTTGAATTTAAATTGAATGCAAAATGGGAGAGTTTATCTCCTTAAAAAAGCAAAAACTTCTGAAAAATTAGCCATTTTGAGAAATTTCAAATGAGATTTCTTGCAATGAAGAGTAAAATGATTTCAGATTGAGGGTAATAAAGTGCAATAAAGAGTCTAAAAGAGCTTTAAAGTGCAAAGAAGAGCAAAAAAGGATAACATAAAGTGCAAAAAAGATCAATCAGACATCAAAAAGAACATAAAAGTGTAAAAAAAGCAAAAAGAGCAGACAGACGCAGTTTACGAGGGCATTAAAGTTCTTTAATGAGCAAATAAGACCACCAGAAAGAAAAAAAATCACCCTGTATTTCGTCATTTCATTTAAATCCTTTTCAAAATCTATTCTTGAATAATGAAACTTCAAAAGAATTAACGACAAACCATTTTGCATTTAATTGTCCTCAATTTTCAGTGTTCTTTTGCTTATAACTTTCAAATAATCACTTTTTGCTTATAATGGCATTCAATTTCTTTTTAATTTTCTGTCTCATTTTCTTTTTTTTTCAATTTCCATTTCAAATACATATATTTTTATAATAATAATTATTTTATTGTATATAATTGCTTTTCAATTTCCGTTTTTCCTTATTATTATTATTATTATTTTTATCGCAATCGTTTATCGTTTGGCCATTACAATGTCTCTTGGTTGCCAGTTATTTTCAAAAGAACAATAAGTACAGAAATTCATTATCGTTAATGTCTTAAACATGATCTTTTTATATTTTTTTTTCTTTTAATTTAACAAAGCAAGTAATATGATTTTTTTTTTCTTTTTTGAAATGGATCGTGGTGAAGAAATTATGAACAACTTTTAATAAGATCAAGGGCAATTGGTTGATCTGATAACGATTTGTTTGTTGTTCAAAGGTTATAAGTAAAAAATTTCTATTTATATTGAAATTGAAAGAAAAATATAATTTTTTTCCATTTTATTTTGTTTGCAACCAACTCAAGCTAATTCAATTTCTTTTATTTTCAGAAGTGAAACCAATAATTTTTATTAATATTTTCTTTTAATTTTTTTTTTTTTGAAAGGGAAATACAAAATATCAATGAAATTAATTGTGATAATGTTCAATTTCAGTTTTTAGTGCATTTCGTAAGAAAAAATGAACTATTACAGACCGTTTGTCCGGCGTCACTCCGCTGTCAGTTCCATCCATAGCTCCGGAATGGTCCATGGGAGCAAGAAAAAGGATAAAGGAGCTCATAAGGATGATTTTTAACTTATTGGCTTTGAGATTGGACTCATGGATGGGCCTCGAAAGTCTGAAAAACCGTTAAAAAATGGTTAAAAACTTTAAAAAAATGCTGATTTGTTTTGATTGGATTGAGAAGCTTATCAAAATGAACTTTAACTCATAAGCTTTAAGATTAGGCACAAGAATTGTGCTTAGAAATCAGTGCCATGGATTGGGCTCCAGAGCCGTAAAACAGTCAAAAGCCCCAAATAACAACATTTTCGCAAAATGTTCCATTTTTTCAAAATTGTAGATTTGTTTTTGAAAAATTTTTAACGAGTTCCACTGAAATGCACTTTTCTAAGCCGCCCAGTGTTAGAATTTCCCATTTTGTTTTCTTATTTTTTCCTTTTTATGTATGTTTTGAAACAAAGCCTTTCAGATTCATTCTTAAAAGTACAAAAAATATAAACATTTTATGAAATTTGCACCATTAAGCGCAAAAATCTATTACTTGGAAAATTGACCATAATCATTTAATGTTTGTATGTGTGGGTTTCTTTTTCTCTGTATTTTGATCTTTTTTTGTTGCTTTTCTTTTCACTTTAATTTTATCGTTAATACGTTTGCTTGTTTGCAGTTAATGTTATTGACAAGATTTCTTTTCATATTTTCTTCTTGTTCTTTCTCTCTATTTTTAATGTTTCCTTTGCATTACATGCGGTTTAAATGAGATTTAATATTTATTGTTTAAGATCATAAACCAACATAATATTATTTATTGAATTTAATTTGATATGGATGATAAAGAGGAGAAAAACAAGGAAATGATATCAAATTAATTTTTAAATAACAAATTGAAAATTGTGTTGAAAGAAAATATCTTTAAAGGGAAAAGGAAATTTATTTTTACGATAGTAATTGGCTATTAAAATCAAAGTGGTATGAGATAAAGAGAGCATGTTAAGGGAATGAAAATATTGGTCTTTTAGAGTCCTTTGAATGTGAAATTTAAAAAAAAATTGATGTCATTTAAGCCGATCTCCCCTATTGATTAACACTCAGTACCACTAAAATTTACTCAAAGTGTTGTTTTTATTTCCTTAATTTTTTTTTATACATCAGATATTTATTTTACGATTTCAATGAATATATATTTTTTCTCACTTGTTGTGTTTTATAAAAATAATAATAGAAACGCAACAAATAGCGTTAAACAAACTCCAGCATATCCATCAGCAATTCACTTTAATCGCCTCTTATACTATGTTAGCATTAAAATTTGTGTATGGATACAAAAAAAATAACCAGACACAAATGTTGATTATTAGGCGATAACAGTTTTGGTGTCTTTAATAAAGCATGACTTATGACGATGTTGCCTCTGATTTTCCTTTTAAAATACATGAAAATTTGAGTTCTTTCAAGCGAATTATGTTTATGTTGTTTTGTTTTTTAACATTAACGCTTAATAAAAATTAAATTACTATTTTTTTTCTTTTTTTTGTATATAAATTCGGAATCCAATAAATTTTCCAAACAAAACGAGAAAGTGAAATCAATCTTTGCTTTGCGAGTATGTGTTTTTATATTACATGAATTTTGCATAGAAAGAGCTGTCATGCAAGTCGAAGTTATTTTATTGCACCATATGAATGCTGATGTTTGTAATAATAATAAAATACAAAATCGTGAAGGCATAAAATGTAATACAAACAACTTTTAGAAACTTAAATAATGATAAAACTTTGCCATTGGTGGTATTAAATTTCCCAAAATGATTTTCTAGTATTAGTTAAACTTTAATTTTACTGCACAAAGGATCAAATTTAATGAAACCTTTTTAAATTGTATGCCATAAGGTTAAATATTTTTTATTTATTTCTACTTGCTTCTGCAGTTGATTATGAAACACCTGCACAATGTGTCTGAGCTTGAAAGCAACTTATCAAACCATAAAATCACAGAATAAATTTATTTATAACTTCGATTTCAATTAAAATGATACAATTTAAACAAAAATAATTATAATAAAGAACTTTAATTAAATATCGCTTTATATGGAGAAACTATCAGATTTAACTTTTTTATATTCAATGTCAGTCAGTTAATTAAGAGAAAATTGCTTGGAATTCCATTAAATTGACTTCAATTAAATGTGCAAAGATTTATTTTGACATTGTAAGGACAAAGTGTCGAAAAAATTATCTTCGGAGCCAATTGACGCTCAAAACTGTCTCAAAAGAAATCAAAAAAAATAATAATTTCATTTCAATTCAATTCAATAATTTTATTGCATTTTATATTGGCCAATTATAATGTTGCAATCAAAAATGTATATTTTTTGACATATTTGAACATAAATTTTAATGTTTATTTTATTTAATATTTTTTTAAAAATAATTTCATCTCCAGTCATAAAATAAAAACAAAATATAATTTGATCTGCATAAAAAACACCTAAATTATCGAGTTTATTATGTCATTTATGTAGGCAAATTGACCTTTGTCATAAATTAAACAAATAAATACCTAAAAATGAACCAAAAATTATGATGTGTCACATATTTTTTAGCAATAAATAATTAAATTAATAATTATCTTATTTTTTGATAATTCATGTCATTTCATAGTGATATTTTTCAATATTTTATTGATTTTTCACATATTGCATTGATGAAATATGATAAACCGATGATATGAATTTTAATATGAAATGAAGCAATATTTTTAACAGATTAACCGTTATTTAAAAAAAAAATTCATCAGCAAAATAAAATAAAACTCTTTAATTAGCCTATTTACTTTAACATAAACAAACAAAATTAATATTTTTATTTCACATATTTATAATTAAAAGTTAATAATAAATGAAATATTGCTGATACAGAAGTCCATAAACGCCTTATAACAAAGAAATTGCCATTTTGCGCTGATTTTGACGTAAGCTACAGTATTTACTGAAAAAAGTTAAATCTAATCGATTTTTTTTCAGTTTTTTACAATTTAATATTGTTTATAATGCTCATAAAAATGTAAAATGACACATAAAAAGTAAGTAATTTGCAATATAAAAAAGTAACATTGCAGCAATTTAATTTCATTTCATAATTGAATCGACAAACATTTTCTTTACATTTCAGTGATCTAAGAAATGTGTGTGTGTGTTTTTTTTTCAAATCTATTAATTTAATGTTCACATTAAATGAATGTACGCGTATTTGCTGGTTAGAAAGTATAAATTTCAACATTTCTCTACGTTAAGTTGCAATTAACCAGAATATGGCCCATAAATAGATAGTATTTTTAATGAAATGAAAAAAAGAAAGAAAGAAACATAGTAAATAAGAAAACCAGTTATAAATATATTTTGTCAACTTCATTACAGATACATAACTAATGATGTGTAATTAACCTTGATTCATTAATAAATACCTACTTGTATCACGTATTAAATTAATTATATGTTGAAAAAAAGAAGAAGCTGATATGTGAGCACATTATTCATAAAAAGAGAAATAAAAAGAGAGTTATTTTTCATCACAAAGTAATGAATATTTATCATTTAAAATTCGGAAATAGTCTAAATTTTTAAATATTTTAATTTTAATTAGAATAATTTCACTTTTTTTTTTTGCTTCAATCAATTGACTATCAATATTTACATGAAATATCAACTTAAAATGGCCAGTCAAACGATTTTGGTCTACTTTGAATGCAAACTAAAGACGTGAAGTGAATTTTTTTTACTTTCATCCAAACATTTCATTTCATTTCATTTCATTTGATAAAACAAAACAGACACAGCTCACCTAATACAGATTACTTCACCAAAAGCAAATTATGACAGAGAAAAAAAAGTGAAACCATAATCACAGTTATACGGATAATAAAGCGTATTAATAACAATTAAATTCAAAGCAATAATTGGAATTAAAGATTAAATGAATTTTTTTGTGGTGGTAATGACCTTCACTTATCTCATAAGAGTTATGTTAAAGTTGTTTGTTGTTAACTCATACATTGTTTTTTTTGTGGAATTTATATTGTTGTTAAGATGGGATTCCTCTATTTGTGGAGGAGAGGAGATGAAAAAATAAATAACATATTTATGAATATGATGAAATGACAAATTTGTTTGTAATTTTTTTTCTTCTATTATTGTTTTGTTTTATCCGAGGAATTTGAAGATCATTTTTGTGTGTAGTATTATGTGAATATGTGATGTAATGCTGCTTTATGGTATTCTTTTTGTTATGTTTTATATTGTGAAGTTTGAACCAGGTCGTAAATTCACAATACACTTTGAATTGAAATGGATTCTTTGAATTAAGAGCTCATTTTTCTCAAATTCTGATTCAGTGAAGTAAATTTTTTTCATAGCTCAAAGAATCGCACTATGACTCATTTAGAAAATGTTAATTTTTTTATGAATCTCTATTTATTCTTCATATTTTTTTTGAAAAAATAAATTCTCAAAACAGCCACTGGCTGGTGCCGTAATAATTATTTTTGTTAAAATATGTAACTTGTTTGGGAATGTGGTGAGTCTTTGAAAAACGACGTGTACAGTTGACCTGCACACGTCTGTGTAAAGCATGAGTTGGTTTCGATACGAGCCCATAACCTCTGCAATCTGTTTGTAATGTTGTGATTTTGCGAAGGCTGGCTTTAACCTCATACTTGGGTCACCAAATTACTCAGATTTTTGAAGTGTAAGAATGTATTTCAATCAGACCATTGATTTCATATAGCTTATATAAGAGGAGTATCTTTGTACTCAGCTAGATTTAACTAAGGGAGAAAATAATAACTTGATATACTTTGGGAGGGCATTAAAATTCATCAGGCCTTTTGCAAAGAGACTGTTGTGCATTAAATTCATTCGTGTTCTTGGTAGAATAGAGTTTCTTTTATTTCTAGTGTTGTGATCATGGATGTCTTCGAAAGTTGTTAAGTTAATACTGTTTTTTATTAATCCGTTTTTAATTTTAAAAATCATATTCATAGAGTCAATCAATGTTATTTGTTCAATATTGGGAATTTTGTATTATTTTAGAAGTTCTTCTGTGCTGATTATACTTGATCTGTACATTTCAAAGAAATCCTCATAGTTCAGCGAGAACTAAATTAAATTTTTAATTTTTGAACTGCAAAAAATAATGTGTTTTACAAAGTTGTCATACATCATTCCTTCAATCTCCTTCAAAGATTGTAAGGCAACGTTAAATATTTTCAAAAAAATTAATTTCAATGATTTTAAAATAATTTTAACTAAGCTTTTAAAGGAAATCACGTAAGTAAAAAAGTAACCATTTCAAACTTCACACTCAAATCTTTTCTCATCATAAACATTTTTTATCTAACATTATCTATCATCATCATAATACTGCATTGGCAAACACACCATCTTATTTCACGATGATTGATGTGAGTTAAGTTATTTACAAATTATTTGTATATAAACATATACAAAAAAAGAAACATTCTTTAGCGATACATTAGAGGGCAAAAATATTTCATAAAGTCATAAAATTACATTAATAACAATGAAGCACAAAAAAAGAAGGAATGATTATAGATTTTTTTTGTTTTATTATTTCGGGTTAAAATAAAAAAAAAAATAAATAATAAATAAATAATAAAATACTTGACTTACCAGAAACAGTTCATCCAATTTTTATTTGAACTTATTGTGATTATAATTGAAAATGGTTCATCATTGCAAAAGATGGTTCTTATGTTGAATCGTATTTTTTTTAAATATGAAATAAAATAACACGACATTCCATTGTAATTATTTGTTTTGTATATTTTTTTATCATAATATTTTTTTTTATTGGAAACACACTGCAAACAATAAACAATGATGATTGGAATTTAAACACTTCTTCCAAAAAATTATTAAAAAAAAAACTTATTGAAAAGATTTTTCTTACATTAAAAAATAATTTCGATTAATTTAATATTTTTGAATGTATTTCATTGTTCATTTAATAACAACACTAAATATTTTCGATATTTAAAATGTAAAACACTTGTTCTTTTTTATTATTTATTAAGAAATTTCCTTGGTGCAAAAATTTTATGGATTTCGCAGAATTTCACAACATGATTCCGATTTTTTTTTTGTTACCTGAAAAGAAAAAATTACATTCATATTTATATTGAAAATTATTATTATTGATGTTAAAATGATTAATGAAGTGTTTTTAGTTCACAATTCTACAAAAAATACAAAAAAAAAAAAACATTTTTCCGAATAAATTACTACTAAAATTTGTTCATATTGATTACACTACTTAACAAAGTAAAAAAATTGTCTCCGAACGAAAATTCCTTAAGGGCCCATTTACATGTAAAAAAAAAATCTTTAAAAATTTTTCGTTTTTTTCACTTTGAACAATCCCTAGAAATGGGTTAAAAAAATGCCAATTCAACATTTTTAAAGAAAATTGTTTTAGTTTTCCGAAAATTCAATATATTTGGGGTCTTAGCCGCATAATAAGGCCACATATCCACAAAAAACGATGCCATATTTTAAAATCTCTTAGCAAAATTGCTCTGAAACTTCAATTTGCTCAAAAATTTTAAACGAACACTTTTGAAGAAAAACGGGAAACGCCAAACTCATGTGAAGGAATTTCCGTTCGGAGAAATTTTTTTTATTTTGTTGAGTAGTGTTATAGTATTTTTTGTTTAAATGTAAATGAAAATTTTTCTTTCGATGTTGATGGTAATGAGTATTAAAATAGCCAATTAACATTAAAAAAAAACTACACAATTTATTGGAACAGGATAAGTAATTATTCAATCAGAGCAAAAACAGTAAATAAAAAATAATGAAGGATACAGGTACAGAATTAAAATTAAATTTACTTTTTATTTATTTATATAAAAAAAAAATCTGTTTTTTTTTTATATATTTTTATTATAAATTATTGTGATGATGTTATTATTATTATTATTTTTATTCACATGGGAAAACATTGATGATGAATTGAACATAAACAATATAATAATAAAAATAAATAAAAAATTGTAGATTTGCAATCAATCAATCAATTTTCATGCATGTGTAAAAAAATTTCAATATTTATTTATGGAAATCGACGTATTTTTAATAATTGTGTAAATAATCATATTAATATAAATGTGCAATCAATTTTTTCAAAGTACATTGAATGGACAGAGCTGGACTAAGAATTTCCGTTTCAGGTATCGAATTTATATTATAATTTTCTTTTAAGGTAAATGAAAAATACAGCACATGTCAAAAGTTCTGACGTAAAAAAAATTTAACTTTTTAATCCAATGATTTTTTTCTTTTTTTAATATTGCACATAATTAAATGAATGACAACAATTCATGTCTCTGCATGAATAAATAAAAAAATATTAGTATTATTATTAATCCAAAGCCAATTATATATGCACAAAACCAATTGAAAAAGTGAATAAAAAATTGATGACACATTTTATGGTCCACTGGTTGGTTCATTATTTAATTTTATTTTTATTATCATCATCATTGTCTCTTACTCGACATGTTTCTTTTCATTTTGTATTTTTTTGAATATATTTTTATTGTCTTTTTTTTTTGCATTTCACTGTTATTTATTTTTTTGGCAATAGGGGAAACTTGGCTGCCTTCATTATGTAAATTTTGAAGCAAAAAAAATCAACGAATTTTCCACTTTGACATGAAAATTTTTGCACCTAAATATTCATTAAACTATCCTCTATTATTTTCTGAAAAAACTTTTTACTTATTGGCTTTATTAAAAAATATATTTAATTAATTGCAAAAAGTAAAAATTTGTCATTTTCAAAAATTCTGGGTTGGCTTCATTACCAGTATGGGGTGGTTTCATTAGGTATAATAAATTTAGGTTAAATTTAATTTTAACAAAAGAATTTGTTTATTTTGAGAAAGTTATGACAAATCTAGCTACAAATTAATGAGTTTCCGATAGTAAAATACATTTTGAGCTTTAAAATTTAGCTTTTTGTCTCTTCTCAAACACGAATAAATAACTCTGCTGTCATCCAACCTGTCAAATGACAGTAGTGATAGACGGGAGTGATCGAATGGCTTTTTCCATGGCTAAAACACAGATTTACACATATTTACGTTTGAATTTGTAAATTTCCGTAATAAAAATACATTATTTTGACGTTGATATTCATAAAAAAGACCATAAGAGCAGACAAATATAAATTATGTACATAATGAAGCTACCCCATGTTTACATAATGAAGCCACCCCAACATGACTTGACCCGTATAATTTACTAAAATTACTTATGTTTTCTAAATTTTCATAAATCATTATCATATTTGTTTAAAAAAACTATTCAGCTTACCATTTTAACAGAATTTACAAATAAATTTTCTCAAAATGTAACTTAAAAACGAAAAATTGTTCAAACCGAAAAATTTACATTCAAGATACCAAAACTAAAAATCCAGTTTTACTCAAAGTTATTATTTGACAATGAATGTCATATTTATTTAGTGTAAATCTATTGAAAAACTGAAACTTTTTGCATTTTCAGAATTTTAATTAGTATTGCAATTTTTGAAATAAAGGCATGTAATGAAGCCTCCCACATAATGAAGGCAGCCAAGTTTCCCCTACATTTTTATTTTGTTTCATATTCAATATCCGTCCAGTCCATATAAACCAAAATATTGATGATGGTCACTTTTAGCACTCTCTCATCAATTTTTTTATTTTTATTTACTCAACACTCATACATATCAAAAAATTCAAAGAGGAACTACATAAAAATTTGATTGATTACAAATATAACAAAAAAAATGTGTAAATTTTAGACTCTTCCAATAAAATAATATAATGAAATATAAATAAAAAAAAATAAATGAATGAATGAATTTATTTTTATTGTACATTTTTTTTATGTATATCCTTTTTTTACGATGAATAATCCTTAAATAAAATCCCATGTAGTGCTTTTATGTGCCACATTGAAGTGTGCGGTAATACCTTGAGTGCACACTAAATTATCTCAATCAAATATTCTGTAATCAATTTTATAATAAAAAAATGAGAGAATAAAATAATAAAAAAAATCGACACTATCCAGGGGGTCGTAGCATAATAATAATATGTTTAAATAAATGAAAAAAACACCAGTAATTTAACATAAAATAAAAAGTTTATAAATGTCATAAAATAAATCCCACTCAATAACTTGATGAAAATTTGCACATTATTTATATCAAAACATATGTGTAAAGGTGATAATAATAATCTCTTGTAAGCGTGTTTTATTTTTTTTTATTTTGGTCGGTCTTTCATACCTTTAAATTGATAGCGAATGAAATAATAATAAAACAATCTTATTAAAATGAATAATAAAAAAAATACAACATTTAATATAAAATAAAAAATACTTTTTAAACCGATTGTGTTATACAGAGGTGTACTCGACCGCGTACGATTAAATACTAAACTTATAAAAGACTTTAAATTATGTTCGACCAAAGCAAAATAACAATAATAATATTATATTCATAATAAAATAATATAAGCAAAGTTGTTTGCACTTATGTGTATTTTGTATAAGTATTTGTGGATGTGTGTTTTTTTTATGTGGTCACATAAACGTGATTTGTGTAATGTGTATGAAAATGTGAAGAATAGTATAGCTTAAAAAAATAAAAATTATAATAAAAATATAAACAACAAATAAAATGTATTCAAAAAAAACAGTGACCAACAGGTGTGTCAAATTAAAGTGTTAAAATAAAACAGTTTGAATGGAATTTGTTCTTGGTATATCTGACTTAGAAATACGTCAGTAATTCGTTCCTAAGTCCAGAAGTCATTCGTCTATGACACTCAGAATCCTGGGTTACTTTTCAAATCAAGCGAAGTGTAGTCGCGGCGAACAAGTCATATAATGGACTCCAACGACATCTCCGCTCAAAGCTGTTGACAAATAAGACCAAGATTACCATCTACAAAACGTTAATACGGCCAGAGCGATGAACAGCGTCTTCTGTCATTTGATCGAAAGGTGCTATGTACTATCTTTGGTGTCATACGTGAAGGTGTCAGATGGAGAAAAAGGTATAACTTTGAGCTAGAGCGGTTTTATGCGGAACCAAACATAGTTGCAACTGTTAGATTCAACAGACTCGGATGGGCAGGTCGTTTGGCACGAATCGAATCCGACCGAGCCCCAGCTGCGCTATTCCGGAACGATCCGGAACGATCCTGAGGGCCGCCGAGGTGTTGAGCACCTTAAAAGCAGGTAGATCAATAGC
Organism: Culicoides sonorensis; assembly: GCA_900002565.1. Lineage (NCBI taxonomy): Eukaryota > Metazoa > Arthropoda > Insecta > Diptera > Ceratopogonidae > Culicoides > Culicoides sonorensis. The sequence goes on along the minus strand of LN483487.1, from coordinate 277,631 downwards.
ATCCAACAAGACCTGCGAACATTACGTGTGCATATCTGGAGACAGCAGGTGCAAGATAAAGAATCTTGGAAATGCTTTCTTCAATAGGTCCAGTCTAAAAAATGGATGTATCGCTTGAGAAGTAAGAAGTAAGTAACGGTATCTTTGACATTCAATTTCTTAAAAGAGTAAAGTCAAAGAGTCTCGTAATTTCATAATATATCCAGTAAACCTTACGACTTCATTCAATTTTCTCAGTTATTTCCGGTTAGTCAATAAGTGAAATTCTAACGAGCAATTTCATTCCACCAGAACTGTTTCAGCAAAACCACTAATATTACTTCAAACTCTATCATATTCTATTGAAACATGTTAATATGCAATTGTTGATAAAAACTAGCGTACATTCACTCATATAAATGTACTATTGTAAAGTGAATATGAATGTGTGTGTATAATTTTAATTTAAAAGACCGCTAACCAAATGTAACATAATACACTGATTTTTTTTCTGTAATTTCACGTATGGAAGCAAAACAAAACACATCGAGTTAATGGTAAAAACACACACATTAAAATAAGTAGAAGAAGAAGCAGAAGCAGAAAACAAAGCAAAAGTGAAAGAAAAACAAAACAGAAAGAGTTCATAATAATAATAAAGATCTTTAAAAATATAAATCAAACATCTGTTAGTATACTTCATCGTCTTTTGTGTTTTTTCTTCATCTCTTTAATCGTGCATACTACAGAATAATGAGTAGTTGCAAAACAATAGTAAAGTAAATCTCCTTAATGATGTAATTTAATACGAATTGAAAATTTCCATTAAAATAAATTCAAATTCATATTAAGTTGTATTGAAATTTTTGTTTGTTTTTTTTTGACATGTGTATTGGGACAATTCTCTCATCTGTTCCCGTCTGTGCATAAAGGTTAAATTTTTGTTTTGAGAATAAACTATTTTGCTTATAATATACGTCTGAATAAAAAAAAATTTTAAATAAAAATAATAAAGGATTAGATACAACAAAAAAATTCTTACAACGATGAAACCGGATTTTAAACAAAGACTATGAGAATATTTGATTGAAATGAATCTCAAAAGAAATAAAAGATGAAATATGAGATTCACTTAAAACTTTAAGATGTTAAGTTAAATCAGCAAATTTCATAGAAAGAATTTTAAATGAAATATCTTTTTGTATTTGAATGGTAAAAAATTTCATCGTTAATTTGTTAGTTTTTGCAATAATAATATTTGATGAGATGTTCATCGATAATACATGAATGTCGACAAAAGAAATTTTAAGTGAATATTAAATATTATTTGAAGAACTGCAGTTTTCTTTGTGATGAATTTAAAATTGTATTCTCTTTTAACTATCTATCGGCATATTTGATCTTTATTATTATTTTTCATAAGAAGCAATTATTTTGAAATGTTAGAGAGTGCTGTGAGTACTTTTAGACGAATCGTCTCTTTATAAAGGAGCTGATTCCAGTATCTAGACAACTGATCAAATTGAACCGTATTGAGCTCATAGTTGTAGTTGGTATGTTCACTGGTCATTGACTGTCACCTCAGTCATTTTGACTCAAGAGATCCAATGAGCAAATGCTGCTCTGAACAACAGGAGACTGCTGCACATCTGAATTGGGTATGTCCCAAGCATGCACGATTGCGTGGTATCACGCTGGGTGAGTACTTCCACACTCATAATTCCATCATTAAAGTAAAGGTGTCTGTTCGCTTAGCTTTCTGAGAAGGTTTGGTCACTCTCCTGAACTGAGTCAGGTCTAGTGGGCTTCTAGATTTGGTTCCTTCTTCATTAGATATGATGATAAATGAGTATTCACAATGAAACCGTCTGTAGGTCTTAGTGCTAGTTCTATTCTATGAAGACTATGCTAGAAATTTGATTTGATCTGAAGAGAGTACTGCTCTTTTTTTAATCTCGCTCTATCACTCTCGCTTAACCTTTATACTGTCCTTTGTGGAAAGCATAGTTCGATTTAAGGGGATTTAAAATGCAATGAATAAAATCAATCCATATCCGAGTAATTAAATTATGCATTTTTAATACAATAGACATTTCACTTCATGCTCCATTTTTCAAAATGTAAATTAGAATATCTGCATTTCTTTCAGATAAATATTCACTATTTCATTGTCTTTGAATACAAAAAGAACGTACCCAAAAAGTAAACACAAATCGGAATCTCATAAGTTTTGTTTTATCACACAAATACAATGTTAATTTAAAATGCTAAAATAATATAAGTTGTCGTATCTTACCTCATCCTTTTATTTTAATACTTTCTCTGGCAATATTTTTGATATAGAAATAAGATACAGAGAAAATGGGTGAGACATTGTGTCATTTTAGAAATGATATTTGTCTATCATTATTATTATTATTATTTTACTACACACAGAATAATTTATTCTTTCAATGTTTGGTTTTGATGGAATAAGATGAAAACTTTTCTACCGCATATCCATAAATGTGTGTGTATTTGTATGTAAAGTAAATTGTCATCTTCTATTTGTTTTATCTTAAATGCATTTGTCTGTTTTATCTGACAGTATTATTTTTTTATATTATTATCATTCGAAGTGAGACTTGAACAAAGAAACAAATGCATTCATGTATAATTAAAATAAAATAAAAATGTTTTTAAATGTAAATTTTTAAGGAATTCATGCTTTTGTTTCAATATTGATTTTAAAATTTGCAAATGGAATTTTATAATCGAATAAATTAACAAGACATCTTGAGTTTGCTCACCCGTTTTTCTATTCAAATGATGGATTCAAAAGATTTAGAAAGCAATTTCTTGAAAGTGACATGAGAATGTTCAAATGTGTGTGATCAAAACACGTTAAATAATTCCTGAACCACTTATTTTATTTGTTTTCTAACTCCATTTATTTTATTAACTTGTGTAAATATTCCTCATTTCACTTCAACACTCAATGAAAAGGTAATTTTCTGAGAGAAAGAGGAATTTCTCCTCAAATAACAAAGCACCTACTTGCCTTTGAGCGATCACATTTTCCATACACTAAGCTATAAAACGTGTTTAAATCAAAAATATCGCCGTTAGAACATAAATTTGTTGACAGGAATAACAAAAGCTGTGCAAAAACAAATAAATATGATGAAGATGATGGTACAGACATAAACCGACACGCACAAACAAACAAACAAATAAATACAAATATACACAAAATGTACTTTATTCAAAATACAAATGAAGATGAGAAGATGATGACTATAATTTATCTATTTTCCAATTTTTCTTTTAATATTATACACTGAAATACTAGACAAAATGATGATGGAAAAAAAATAATATTATTATTATTACACACATGTCACACACTCACATCATGAAGACCAGAAAAATACGCACGAAAAACGCACAAATATTTATTATGATGTTCAATGTTCACATACACGGACAATATTTAAACAGGGAAAACGTGAGAATACAATCACTCACGAAGACTTATGTGTCTCGTTTGAAATGATATGAGGATATATGATTATCAACATGTTGAAATGATGCTCTGAAAATAGAAGATAGCAAATAATATAAAAATAAAAAGGCAGAAAAGGAAAAATTCACATTTCAAAACAAAAATGACATTAATTCTAATGTAAATAAAAAAGTGCTTCATATACATATATGAATTCATCAAGGAAAAACGAATTGTGTCTCATATGTTTCATATTCATATTTTTTTATGTTCTTTTTTTCCTTATCATATCCATGAAACAGTCTTTTTTGGTTGTGTCATCGATAGAATCCTCTTATTTGTATAAAGTCATTAAAGATAAGTTCCCTTTTTTGTTCTATTTCATTGACAATAAAAATGATCATAAGAAAGAAATAAAATACCCAGAACGACCTTTTTTTGCATATGTGTTTTGATTATAATGAAATATGTTAACAGATACCAGGCGACTCCATCAAATGATAATTTCATTGCATATTTTTGTGTGTTTTAACAATACACAATGATAAAGTTTACATTTCATTCAAAAGTTGAATGCAATATCGAAGTAAATTGTTAATATTTCATTTTTTTTTTCATTTCATTTCATTGAAGTACAAGATCCCTGAGTGACCATCAATAATAAGTTTTTTAATATAATTTTTACTATCATCTGAAAACTAAGCGAAGCTAATAAAAGTTCTTTGTTCAACGATAAATTCAATGATGAATTATAAATGAATTTACAAAAATTCTAACTTTAATCCACACTTTCATATCAAGTAAAATAATTTTTAAAAAATTATACATCCCTAAGGTTTTCTAGTACAGAGTTTTTCATTAGTAATTTATCTATTAACGAAAAACTTTCAAGATTAAATTAAAATTTAAAATAATGTATCACTTTAATTTATAACGTGCTAATAAAAATTTGTAAATTTATGATTCTGATACACTCTCAACCCAAAACCAGTGGGACACCAGTGGGAACACGGTTTCTCACTGATCTCCTACTGCGGCCCCACTGGTTTTGGGTTGAGAGTATAAAAAGACTGTTAAAAGTCAGTAAGAAATTTATAATAAAAATATCAAATGAAGCGGAAAGAAATTTGACACACAAATAGATTTCAATGCTTAAAAAACAATTGTAATAATAAAAATAAGTGGAGTGCTTAGTATTTTTATTGAATAGTACTAACATTTTTAACCCTTTCCGTCCCGAACCTGAATCCTGATCGTGGCTTTTAATGAACCGAATCACGTTTAAAATTAAAATTAAAATTTTCGTTATAAAAAAATCATTTTTTTTTATCAGACATCAATGAGTTGAAGAAAAATACTAAATATAATGATTACACTATAAAAACATGAAAAAAACTAACGACTGGGTGGTTTGGAAAAGTGCATTTCTTTGGGACCTGTTTCATTGAATAAAATTAAGTTTTACTTTTGAATACAAATAAATGTTTGCAATTTTGTAATTTTTAACTTTTTTGAAAGGTTCGAAATTTTGATTAATTTTAAAAAACCACCCTTATTAGAAAATTTCTTGTCTTGAAATTTTGGAAAAATCGAACATTTTGAGAAAATTTTTAATTTTGGGCTTCTGACCGTTTTCAGGCTCTGGAGTCTAATCCATGAGCCCAATTTCAAATCTTATGAGTATATTTTAATAAGTTTCTCCATCCAACAAAAGCAATCAACAATTTTTTTAAATTTTTATCCGTTAACGGTTTTCAGGCTGTGGCGCTTTATCGATTAACCCAATCTCAAAACTGATTTCAAACTGTATTCATCCTTATAATCTTCTCTATCTAACAAAAAAACCCAGCCACCCTCTGATGTACAATTCCGGTGCTAAATGTGCGACAGAGTGACGGCAGACAAACCGCCTGTAATAGTGCATTTTTCTTACGAAATGCACTAACAATTTCATAAAGCCATAATAAAACGAAAACACGATTGAAATGTTAACAAATATATACACACACACATATTTGATAATAAATGTTTATATTATTTCACTACTGATCTACATATTTAAATGTAAATTAATCGATTAGTTAAACTTCAAATATTTCTGCTAATGATTTTTGGTTTTTGTAACCACAGACAAACTTCTCACATTTAGACTTAGTTTGAAAAGTAAGTTTTTGTTTACTTTCTGTATTGTTGATTGATAATACATAAATAAAAGTTCATTGACGCGCTTGAATTTTATAAGAGAATAACGGTATGAGTTGTAAAATGATGTGATTTTAATGGAAAAACCCGTTTTTTTTTTTTTAATTTTTAACTAATCTAATATGAAAAATCGCACTACGAAGGGCAATTCTCTTGATTTTGGTCATTGTTTTTTAATGAACGTTTTAAAGAAGCTAAAATTATTATGAAAATGAATAACAAAAAATAATAATATTTCTTAATAAAAAAAACCTTACAATCACTTTTGGATCATCTTCAAAAGCAGTCCATTTTAAATTCAATTATTTTCCATTTTTCTTAAAACAAAAAAAAAATAAATGTTTTCTTTTGTTTATTCGCATATTTAATGAAAAATATTTGAAATGCTTCCAAATTGAACTTGCATATTTGCCAATATTATTATTATTGTAATATAAAAATATTTTAAACTCAATATTATTTTATCAGATAATTGAAGAAGAAGTAAAAAAAAAGTTTAACGCATATTCGGACTGTAATAAAACGAAAAAGGATCCGTTTCAATTTGACTGTTAAATTGAAACTGAAAATGAATGAAAATTACAGTGAATAACTAAAAGGCACTTAAGTCAAAATTTATGGTTTCGTTTCGTTTTAATTTTTTTGTTCATGTTTTAATAAATACAACAAATGAATAGACACAACTCCTTAGCTCAAGTAATTTGTTTTCAATTTTAAATTTTCTTTTGTTTAATTTTTATAAGAAAAATGACTTTCAACAAGTTTCTTCCTTATTGTTATAATTTGATTCAATCCTTATGAATAGAAACTTTTTTCTTCTTGCTCGTTTAATTTTTTTTGTTGCTGTTGTTCTTTTCATTTTCTCTTGAATTTTATTCATCCAACATGACAGACATTTTATCAGCATTTAGTCTTATAAGCTTTTATACAATTTTTTTTTAAATTCTTCTTCCGAGTACAGTTTTACTTGAAACTTGTCTTTTTTTGTATCTTTTACATTTATAAATAATGTATCTGTGTTTACTAAAGTCTAACAATGAGTACACGCACTTGTAGATTTTATGTATTTTACACCAAAGAAGTAAAAAAATATATAAAAAAAAATTTAAAAGAAAAAAAAACTTTTGTGTGTTTCATCTCATGCACATCCACTCAAATTGAAACAAGCATTAAAAGACATCCACTTGACATAACATTTTTAGATGTGTCTTTTCTTGTTTCTTGGTTGTAAAGAATATGACAAAAAACACCCACATTTACCTATTTATTCGATAATCTTTATAAAAACACGTTAAAATGATATTTTTGCCACCTCATCCATGTTAAATTAATCTTAAATATAAAAAATGAATGTTCACTTGCTGTTTTTCACTGATATACAAAAGAGATGGAGACGCCACGTCATTTATGATTTTTAAACAATTTTTCCTCTTTGACTTTTAAAACTAGTTCAAGTAAATTGTTTTCAATCATCTCGAAATATGAATTCTCTTTGAATCAATTGAAATATTCAATGAAATGAAAAAAAGATCACTCACAAAAATTGTATGATTTTATAAAAGGAAGATATAAATTTATTTATTTTGCAATCATCCCTTTGCATATATTTTCGCTTGGTTTCATTTCATATGGTAAATTCATGTTCGTCAAACAAAAAAAAGAGAGCAAGGCAAAGAAAGACACAATTTTACAAAAAAAAATGATAAATCAAAAATGATACAATTGATGGTACAAAATAGATCATCTAGAAAAAAAACGGAAGAAAAGGAAACCATTTTTTTATTATTATAATCTAAGAACTTTTAAAAAAAATATCAAATATTTTCATGGGATCGGAATCGCTTTTATTGCATGTTCATTGTATTTTATTTTTAATATTATATTTTTTTTAAAAAATATTTGATTACATTGAAAAAGTTAAAATAAAAAGGCGTTTAACAGGAATAAAATTCGGAAAACAATGAAGTGTGAATGAATATTTTTTTTTATTACATTAAAAATTTACAAAAAGGATTTTCTTTTCATGAAATTTGGGAAATGTGATATTTTTTCGAATGTTTTGACCGTTTAGCGACAAAATTTGCAGGTATTTAATGAAAATATCGTATTATCTTAACAAGAAGTATTGTATGAACGGTGATTCTTGCAATTGAGTAAATTCAAACGATCGTCGATAAGCAGACTTCAGTTTGACAGTTCAACCAAACCATAAAAATGATTTACAAGTTCTGTTTTTCTAAAAATTTCAAATAATTCATTAAAAAATTGCTTGCATAGTCATTTTATTTAATTGTATTGACATGAAATTGTAATGTTTTCTTATAAGTGCATTAAGGATAAATAAAATTAAAATTGTACTGGAAAAGAGTGTTTTAATCAAAACATAAAAATTTTAAATCATCATATTTTCCTTAAATTATCTTCGAAAACGGCGCACTTTTCAAACATGAAATTCGAAAACTGCGCACTTTTTGAATATTGAACTTCGAAAACTGCGCACTTTTCGAACATTGAACGTTTTAAAAAAAAATTAACCTCCTTGTGTTTATGTTCTCCTGTTCCTGAGCTTCAGATTATTGAAAATAATAATTTTATTTTACTATTTTACTTCAAATGTACCAGGAGAACATAAACAAGAGGATGTTAATTTTTTTTAAACGTTCAATGTTCGAAAATCGCCCAATTTTTGAAGTTCAATATTCGAAAAATGCGCAGTTTTCGGAGTTAATGTTCATGTTTTCCTGTTCCTGAGCTTCAGATTGTTGACCATAGTACTTTTTTTATTCAATTCTACCAGGAAAACATAAACATGAGGAGGTTGAAGTTTCAAAACTTTCAATGTTCGAAAAGTGCGAAGTTTTCGAAATTTATGTTTGAAAATCGTGCAGTTTTCGAAGTTCATGTTCAAAAAGGAAAGTATGATGATTTAAAATTTACATGTTTTGATTAAAACGCACTTTTCCAGTACAATTTTCATTTTATTTTTCAATAATAAACTTATAAGTAGATATTACAATTCCATGTAAAGGAAATATAGTCAAATAAAATTCTTTGCCTTTTTTACACTTTTATGTTTTTTTTGACCCCTGATTAATCTTTCTTGTACTTCATTGTACCAGTTTTTGCCCTTCTTTGCACTTTGTAGCTCTTTTATGCTCTTCATTGCTCCTAATCACAGATCTTTTGTACTCTTCATTAAAATTTTTACTAAAGAGCACCAGAAAAAATAAAAATCACCCTCTACATTTAAAAAAAAAATCACATTGACACATCATTCAGTTCAAATTTTCACATTCCAAAATAGGAGACAAACCGATTTAATATTATTGTTATTCTAACTTTATGCTTATTTAAGTGAATTTCGCGTCGATGACACGTTTGTTTAATATGTGTCAGCTACCTTATTTTTATTAGTTTTTGAAATAGAGTCAGTGATATATAAAACTGCAACAAAATCCAAATCATTTTGAAAATTTGTATTTTATATTATATTTGAATGTTATTATATTGCATCATGTCTCTGGAAAAATATTGGACCGCATAATATTTAATTTGAAACTAATGAATGATAGAAGTGTGTGAAAAGTATGACAAAAATTTTAAATTTATACAGTGTATACATAACACAAAATACGATTCGGTATAATTTTTTAAATTTAAAACAATATATAAGAGAATTTGTCAATTGAAATTTAGTGTCATTTGATTTGAATTATTTGAATCGGCAAGTTATAAATATTATAAAAATAAAAATAAGAAAGAGAGAAAAAGTTAAGGCAAAAAAATAAAATTAAATTGAATTATAATAAAAAAAAAATAAAAAAGATTGCAACAAAATAAAGAAATACAATAAAATAATAGAGCATAAAAATTTGTCAAAGCCACATATTTATTTTGAAAAAGTTCATTTTAAGAGAGAAATAATATTAAAAAAAAAGTTGTGACAGTGATACATAAATAAAAATAAAACAAAAAAATGAAATCAAATTGGATGAATTTATGTTGCATTGGAATACTTCTCATGTTTTTGGTACCTGATGTGCATGTGCAGGAAATGAATAATAATAGAACACAGTTCAATGGCAGTGTGGTTAGGATCAATTAAAAAAACTTTTCTTTTACTCTTTATTCATGTGAAAAATAAACATTAATATTATTTTTATGCTTCAATTATAGTTTGAAAAGGATGCTATCGTTGCTGAATCACAAGTGCCACTCAAGTATGTTAGTTCTGGTTATAAGGATGGACGAGAAGAAGGTTTCTCGACCAAATCAAATTTCAAGGATGGTGATGGATATGATACTTTTGAAACTTATGGTGATCATGACAAGGATAAGTTTGGATTTGTCAGTGAATCAGGATATGGCAAACGGAAATCTGGTGGTACAGATCAGAAACCCAAAGTTGCTAAACATTCATACAAAAAAGTGCAAAAAGATAATGGTGACTGGGAGTTTAAGAATGCTGGAGGTGTTGAAGAGGAATCACATGAGGAAACAAAAGGATCTAAAACTAGGACTTATAAGCAAAAACAGGATAAACCAGTGAGGTAAAATCATTTTTAATTTCATTTTATAAAATAAATAATTCACATTCAAATCATAGGTTTTATCGATCAAATCCACCAAAACTTGCATCTTTAATGGAAAGTCCAACCGAGAAATTGTATGACTTTAGTATGACATATCCATCATCGTACAATCACCAAACACACCAAATCAAATCCCTGCCACCTCTGACCAAGCTGACAGATGCCAGAAAGGACATTTATCCATCACATGAGACATCTGGACCCACAAAACGTGGCATAAGCCATCTCACAGATTATGGTAACGGTTTTCAAACACAGATTTATCACAATCCAATTCCATTTAATTACGGTCCTGTCCTCTTTACCCAACAACCAGTGCTTGCATCACATGAAGATGTCGAACCGGCTCCAGTCGAAGAACCAAGTAAAAAAGTAAGTAAGGCCAAGAGGAAAGCCATTCCAAAGAATCAAAAGAAGGATAAGAAGAATAATAAAAAGTCAGCCAAATACTCGGAATATGATGCCCTGGATTTGAATGACGATGCCAGTATTGAACATGATGATGGAGGTGAAAGTGGGGCAGATTATGTAAGATTACTTTAATCTAAATGGACTTTAATTTAAGCTTTTTTAATTTCACAGGACAACAACGAATATGCAGATAATGATTACGTCAGTGGAGAAGCGAATGAAGGAGCTGACTATGTAAGTTTTAATACAAAAAAATAGAGACAAAATAAGGTAAAATCTTAAATTAAATTTAATAATAGGAGGAAGAAGAAAATGATGGAGGTGAAGAGGTAATTTCTTGAAAGAAATTGAAATTAAAGTAATAAAATTCAATTCGACAAATTCCAGGAATCTGCCGAAGGGAACGATTATGATTATGAAGCTAATGATTATGATGATGATGAAGGTGCTGAAGGAGAAGAGTAAGTTAATTTTTTCATGGAAAGCTTTAACTTTAGAAAAATTCAGAACATTTTGCTTGAATTGAATAATTCTAGGACTCGTCATGTAATGATCAAAATGGGAAAGCCTGGAGATTTTGGCACTTCTGGGCTATAATTAAAAAAAAATAAATTTAATTCATTATTTTTAGATTAAAATACAACAAAATTAAAAAAAAAACCTTTTCATATAAAAAAAAACAAAATATGTTTCATTTCACTTCAATGACATTTTCAAAATTAAGATCTAAAGTAAAATTATTGCAACAACAAAACTAACTAACTATCAATATTTATTTTAATTTTAATTTTCAAGCAAAAAACGAAGTAACAAAAAACGACAAGACGAGGATGATGGTGCTGAATATGATGAAGATTCCGAAGGTGAATACAGTCAAAACAAACCTGATTTCATTGATCAATTCATTTATGCAAGTGAGGCTGACAAAGATGCTTCTTACCTATGAAATATCAAAAAAAAACTTAGTACTTGTGTGATATTAAAGTAGTTCCTAATAAAAACGTAAAATGTATTAAAAAAAATTATAACACATTTCCTTATTTTATTTGAAATTAATTCATTCAATTAATTGCTCGCATTAAAAATTAACATGGATCCCACATTCAAATGAAACCAATGTCAAAACCAGATAAAAATTATTTTTACCTATCATGTCTTTTTTTATGAAATTTAATATATTTTCATTTCATGTAATAATGAATATAATTTTTTTTCCATTCATGTGTGTGAAATTCTTTGAAACGTTAATTAATAATTAAGTGTGGTGAACCAAAATAACCAAAAAATGTCATAACTTCAAAATATATGAGCAAAAAATGATAAATTATCCATAAGGTAATTGTTGAAATTCAATATTTGTCTGTTGGAAAAAATTATTTCAAGGAAATGCAATTAAATTTTTTTATTTAATGTTTTTTTTTAAACACGTGACTTCGAGGAATTTACAGATTTGGTCACTTTCAATGAATTTTCTCGTGGAATGAAGGTGAATAAAAACCAATTTGATGTTGAAATGTAAAAAACTCAAAATATCATATCACAATTTTTTAATTCAAGTAAAAAGCTTACATTAAAAACATTTTAATATTAAAAAAACACATAAAAAAAATTTTATTATGATTCATAAAAATAATAATAATAATGAAACGACCATATTGTCAAGTCTATTAAAATAACGTTTCCTGCATTATTCAGTGTGATATCAACCCATTTTATTCCATTTTTTTCACAATCGTATCACAATTGTTATTATTATTATTATCAAAAAATATTCTGCCATATTGTATTTATTCATAAATGTAACAATGATAATAAAAAAAAATCATACATACATAATAATTTTTTTCATATTTTTTTTTGTTTCAATGCTTCATTCAATATTATTTGTTTTTAAATAAACTCACACATTCCCATTCACAAAAGCAGATAAACTCTGTTTACTTTTAATCAATTTTTACATTTGTCCATCATCACAGGATATAAATACGAACAAATGATATAATAAAATAAATACAGTATTTAAAAACAATTCATTTATTCAATGATAATATTTTAACAATTGGTAAATTTGCAACATATTTCGAATAAATTTTAATGATAAATAAAGTAATGATAACAATTTTTTTGTTTTACAGTTAATTTGAAAAATGTGCTTCATTGAATTAAAATATTGAATATCAATAATTTTTTAAATAAATTCTGCTTTTTTAAAAAAATGTTATTTCAATGAAATTACTCCTGCGATCTTGGATCTCGTAATTTTAACATGTCACTCATCTCTGCAAAAAAAGCAATCTTTTAAAAAGACTTTTAAAATTTTCAAATAAAAATAGGCATACCATTTGCGCATTTTTGGACGGGACAATCCCGATTTTTAAATCAATGTCCCGATTTTCGGTTTTTTTTACATTGAAAAATATTATTATTAGTTATTATCATCTAAAATCTGACCTTGCTTTCAAAAAACTTTCCTGAAAAATTTTCCAAGGAAAAAGTCGTTGATGAGTATGCAGATCGATAGAGGATCAAAAATCACAGCGTCTTGTGTCTGGGTTTTTCGGTTGGACACGCCAGAGGGCGCTGAGAGCTGATATTTTGATTTACACGAAGAAAAAAGTTAAAAAACAACAAAAAACTAGAAAAGTCAGGGTAAAAGTCGTTGATGACACTGCGAGGGTGTCGAACAAAAATCCCTGCTCGAGGCTGACAAGGTGGTTGATGAGGTCGTTGATAACTTCAGTCTAGTAAAAAATGAATAGTTTTTAACTGTCCCGCTTTTTGCTTTCAAATCCTGATTTTTTAATTCACTGGTCCCGATTTTTGATCAAAAGTATCTGGTAAGCCTGTCAAATACTAACAATTTCGGTTTTTGTAAAAAAATATTTTTCAATAAAATTTCTTCTGCGATCTTGGATCTCGTAAGTTCACCATGTCAGTCATCTTTTCAAAAAAAAGCATTCTTTTAAATGAATTTTCGAAATTTTCAAATAAAAAAACTCATTTCAAATGAAATAAAATAAATGGAATGTCCATCATGATACCATTGAAAGAAAGTGTCAATCACAAAAAATGACTACAAAAAAATGAATTGAAATTAATATTTTGTATCATATTTTCAATTTAAAGGAGATCAAAGTAAAAAAAAATTAAAAAAATAAAAATGATTTTTGACATTATTTCATATCTAAAGCACTACGTAAGAAAAAATGCACTATTACAGACAGTTTGTCCGCCGTCATTCTGTCACTGATCACTATGCATAACTCTGAAATGGTCCATCAGAGTGAGAGAGGGTTCTTTTGTAAGACAGAGGAACTTATTAGTTTTGAGATTGGGCTCCAGAACCTAAAAACCGTTAGAAAACTGTTAAAAATCTTAAATTGATTATTTCTTTAGTTGGATGGAGTAGCCTTTTAAAATGAACTTTAACTCATTAGCTTCAAGATAAGACTCAGAGTTCTCTCTAGGAATTGGGCGGATTTTTTTTAAAATAGTCACAAAATTTTCAAAATGGTGGACTTTTTCAATATTTTTAAAATGGCGGTTTTTTCAAAATGGTGAAATTTTTAAAAAAATCGGTCATTTTAAAAAAATCTTTAAAAACTTAATTTTTTCAATGAAACTTTTCTTTTTCTAACCACTTTTCTAAACGGCCCAGTGGTTAGAATTTCTCGTTTTTTTGTATTGAACCATTCAAGAAAGAGAAATGCTTTTGACAAGTGTCATTCAATGCTGTATTTTCACATTTTCATCTCCTTCTTTTTCAATGAATGCCATAAATTTCTTGTTTTTTTTTTCTCAATAACTTTTACCTTCCAAACATTTAAGCAATAAATTGGGATTTTTATTAATCCATTTTAGGCAATATATCAATGGGCATTTAACAAAGATATTCAAATCACCACAAATTGGCAAACCTACAGCATAATTTATAGTGCACTTTATAGTTCAACAAACGGTTCATCGTATTATAAGAGATAAAATCCATTTAAAACGAGGAATCTTTAACATTTTTTTTCAAGCTTTGTGTGAAGCGAGAAACATTCAGTCTATTAACAATGTCAGAATTATACAAATTAATCGACAATTTGGGAATAAGTAAATTTATTTATGTTTTAAGTCGTTATATAACATAAAATATGTGTTTGTATGGATGTTGCAAATGGAGTAGTAATAATATAATAATAATAATTTAAAACAATGGAACATTAAGCACACACACACACACACACAGACTCAAATTCTGATGGGAAAAACAAACTTTAGAAATTATTTCAATATGGTTGTAAATTATATGAGGAGTGTGGTAAAAGGTAAACTTCTAAATTAAGCATTTTGGATTGTGTGTGTGTGTGTGTGTGTGTGAGTGTGTGTGTGTGTGTGTGTGTGTGTGTGCAATATTAAATTTATTGATTTTTGTTTAATATTTATGAATCTCATGAGAACTTCATTCATTTTTATTTTAAATTAGATAGAAATAACATTACTATGAATGAAAAACTCACGGCTTTCATTGAATTTCACTCAACTTTGCATTTTAAGGTTCATTTAAGTTTAACTTGAAAACTTCTTGCAAAACAATGGAATTCAAGCAATATTTTTAATAGGCTTAAAATATTAACTCTTTTATTCAAATCTTACAACAATTTCTTCTTCAACATAATACCACCCATTTCTTATTTAACATAATTTTACACATTCACGTACACTGTACGTCGTAGACACACAAACAATATTTGAAATGAGCTTCATTGACTCAAACTTTTCTTTTTTTATTATTTAAATAATAAAATTTTTAATCTATTTTTTCTGCTATTTAACATCACTTTTTCATTTTTCATATAAACATATATTTTTAATATATATCATGAGAGAAATACCTGGCTTACGTTTTTTTAACGATGATGGAAAAATATCTACATATAATTTGAAATTTCACCATATCACCAAAGCACACCAATATGTGTGCGTTAAGGAGATGATAAGCAAAATTCATTTTATATTTTGAGCATATGAAATGAAAAGACACACACGTGGCGGAAAAAGCACGCATTATTATGTTATTTTTTTATGTTATTGTAAAAGGCAATGATGTGTGAAAAGTTTTTAATGTCTTTTGTAATAATAAAATGGAAAGAATAAGAAAATAAATTAAATTTCTGTTGACATGAGTGTGTGATGAAGATGATGATGAAAGTACTTTTATAGGTATCTTTGCAACATCTTTGATTAATATTTATGTTTTTTTTTGTACAATGTACAAAAGTATAAGGAATAAAATTTGATTTAATTTTGATATTAATACACGAAGCTAATTTTCTTTATAATCCATTGAGAAAATATGAAATGTGAATTTTCTTTTCATATTTCATCTCAATTTTCTCTACATTTTATTATAAAATTTACTCTTCTTGTATGATGATATTCCCTTTCACACAATGCAAAAGTTCTTGAATGCAAAAATTGTATTATGAAAAGATGCAGAAAAAATTTTCTTCTTGAAAGGTGAGGAAAAAAAATTGCATATCATCATCATGAACATCTTGAAGGTTCTATGCATGTTTTGAAAGATATTTGTTTAGTATTAAAATGTTGGTTTAAAATTTTTGTTAAGCTGAAATTTAATATTAATATTTGATATTCAAGAAACTTTTTTTCATTAAAATTGAATTTCTCATCAAATTCTTCAAAATATCCCGTAAAATGCTTCCGAATAGCCGCCACACACCCTTTTTCCTTGAATTCTGATTACAGTTACGGTTCATTTCTTTGTTAGTATCGAACAAATTCAATATTAAATGTACAGAATTTAAGAGACATAATAAAAAGAATGACAAGTAATATCATTCCCAGGTGTCTATTTGTTGCATATTTTATATTATGTCTTTTTGTTTCCATTCATAGATTGAATATTCTTCTTTATTCCTCTTATCTGAATCTCATTTCTTTTTTTTTATTTCTTTCCAACCTTGTCTAGTACAAATATTTTCTTGATCGGAAATATTATACGATAAAATGATTAGTGTATGTAAATATTATTGAAATTGTGTTCAATTTTTCGAATTTTATCATGCTTTGGAGCTGAGTTAATTTTTTTTCTCAAAAGCATGAAATTTTTCTCAACATTCTTTGAAATGAAACATCTCGAGCTTTTATAATAACTATTATCAACTTTTATGAGAATCGATTTCATTATTTTTTGTTTGTTTTGATACGCTATTATTGAAATTTCTTTATAAAAATTTCATTTAAAATCATTTTTTATTTTATTGAAACCTTAATTGAGCCTAAAATAACACAATTTTTTTTTTAATATTCATAACTGGACTGTCTTGATATTTTTCTTTTAAAGGAAATTTCCAAACTCATTCCCTGTGAAGATCATCCCACTTTATTTTGATTGTTTTCCTTTAATTCTACTGTATCGCATCGCATTGTAATTAAATCGCTCTTTTAGGCTCCGTATCTTTAAAAGTTTTAGGAACCTTTTACCAAAACCAAAATGAATCGATTGCTGGATATAAAAGCTACAGAATCTTATAAAAAAAATAAAAATTTATCACGTCCGAATACTAAAAAATGGCAAAACAATGTTTTAAATTGAAATTTAATTATGAATATAATACTTTTTTAAAAATATTATAATAAATTATTAAAGATATCCTTCAGATCTTTCCAAAACATATTTAGAATTTTTTCTAAGTTTTGTAGTTCTCGAGATATCACAAGTTAAAAAATGGCCCCGCGCGCCATTCGCGAAATTTCAAAGCGCGGTATTTCGAGAACGTGTGTACGAAAAAAAATTTTTTTTTGCAGGGATGCTTAGAATGACATGAAGAACCAGTGTACAAATTTATAGCAAAAAATAAAGGCATCGGAAAATTTTATTTATATTTCTCCCCAACTGCAAAAAAGATGCCCTTACGAATTGGCAGCCTTTCAAAATATTTTTTATTTCTGTAGCTATTCCAAGAATTTTATATTTTATTTGTATTTTTGATGCAAGTTCATCTTTGAATTGAACATGGAAGTTGAAAAAACAAAAATTCCTTTAAAAATATTTTTTTATGTATTTTTTTTTCAAAGTCATTCATGTGAACTTTTACTTTTTTTTTCTAAATGAGAATTGGATTCGGTTAATGGTTTTTCTTTTGAACCTTTTATTATAGCAGTGAAAATGTGCTCCGATTCACGGTTAAATCGTTAAAGAATTCAAAAATGATACAAACACGAGGAAAGAGCTTTTATCTCATTTTATTGAAGGACATAAATAACATACATTTTTTTGTATCGTGTCCTTTTTCAGTCCTTACTTACACGTTTTACAAATGTCAAAATGTTTTTCCTTGCATTAAAAAAGATGAAAAGTTAGTTTTTTTGATACACGTGTGTGTATGTGTGTGTTGTTTATTTTAAGAGAACTTTTTTTATATAATGTACAAATTCTTAAATTTTCGTGATATTCGACGATTTCAAAATTCTAACTTTTATGCCTGAAAATTAATAACGGCTCTGGCATTTTATATGATTTCCTTTAAAATTTGCACTAATCCTTACTTTTACAGAACGATCGACTGGCGCCTTTCTGGCATTTGTCAGGTTGCCCGTATGACCACTGCTGTCTTCTCAAAATCGCATTTTTTATATAAAATCCAGTCAAAATGAAAATTTTTATTGTTGGTCAATGGAATTCATATTATTTTTTCTATTGAAAAACCAACAAATAATATTAAAATGAAATAAAAAAAGAAGGAAAAAAAATACATTTAGGTTAAAATCTTGCGGTCATCTCGGTCATTCTACCGGTAATTTGAATGAATTATATTTTTTATATTCGTTGCCTAAAACGATATAAAATAAAATGAACAAAAGTTGGTCAATATCAAACACACAAAAAAAACATAAAGCATGAAAAATACCAAAATGAATAAAAAAAAAGCTGTGTGTCATATGTGATCCATTTTATTTTATTTTAAATTATAACTTATTGTAGCCAATTTTTACGGTCGTTAACTTTTGACCAAAATATATAAATCCATTTTGGCATCAGGATGACATTTGTACACAGTTTTTCTATTACGAATCCGAAAAAAAAACTTTTTTTTTTAATGTTCCCGAACAATTTATTGCATTTTTTTGTGACATAATTTTTAAATTAAACCAAAATTTTTACTGTTTTGGATTCAAATTCAAGTTAAAGTTACATTTACAGAGTTAATGGTTATTTTTCTAGATTTATCTTTATTTTAAATTGATAATAATTTATTTTGCTTTTTCTGAATGCTTTAAGGCATTTCCTTGGTTCCCTTGTAAGAAATATCATTATAAATAAAAAAAAAACAGTCGAGAATTAAACCCAATTTAATTGATGATGTTTCTTCATTCTTTAAAATATTTTCTTTATTTTAATGATGCTTACATTAAAAATAAGAAAAACAATTGATAATTATGAATTACATCGTTAATAAATGCTTAACTGTAAAAAAAAAACATCTTCAATTATTCTTGTAATCCGTATTCAATCATCTATATTTCAATAAACAAGGAAAAAAAAGTAAAATTTAATGAACTTAAGCTTACTTGGATCCATGGGTAGATTTAACCAGGAGAAGGAAAATTTTTATTGATTTTCTTTTATTTCGTTATATTTGTGGAAAATAAATATCAGACTATTTATCTCATCAATAATAATTTTGACAGTTTTATTATTGTGTATTGTAGCTATGATGAAAAGTAAATGATGAACAAAACATGGCAGATAATTTTTTTTTTGGAAATGGTTGTTTTGAAAGTAAATGAAGATTGAAATGAAATTACAATCACAATTATTTGTGTTGTGTCTAAGTCATCGATAGAGCCCGTTCAAATGAGATCAGATTAGTAGGCCATCAGTCGTGCCCATTGTGCATACCCGTTAGCATCATCCGAGGGACTTAGTCTTTATCCTGTCATCCTAAGCAGTTGCCTCCTTTATCTAGCTTTTAACTCAAATTAATTAGCCGAAAAAGGGGCATTTGAATCGCCGGAGCGAGAATCGATTGAAGATTGATAGTCCAACACGCTGACCACTGCCCCAACTCTTTGGCTAAATTTTTTTTTTCACATTTTCTTTTCAAACCACCTTTAATGATGATAAGCAACAGTAAATGTGTAACATTATAATAAAATATAAATAACAAGCAAATTTAATGAAAAAGATTGATTCATCTTGTACATCAGTCTTATTAGTCACTTTTTTATTGCCAAAATATATTAATTTTTTTTTTTGTTATTTAGCACAATCATGTTCAAAACGATAACAGTGTAGAGAGACGGAAACACGTAACAGTTTAATGTAACCTTCATCCTCCCTGTTTCTCATTTCTTACATTAAATGTAAGTTATTTTCATTGTAACTTGAGCATATTGATTTAAATTTAAACCAAGTTGTATGAAAATCATTTAGAAATAATGAAAACAAATTATTAAATTTAATAACAATAAAAAAGATTAATTATTGAAAGTTACTTCAAAATTTAGGGCAAAATTAGGTCATTGTGTTTAGAAAATTATCATGTTTGAGTTGAAAATGAAAATTTCAATTTAAAGTTGAATTTGTTAAAGGGATAAAATGAAAATTTTTATTTTTACCTTTTTAACTTTGTGAATGAAGAAAATCATGCTTATTACCGCAATTAAAAACTTTTCCATTATTGTTAAGCTCTTTGACAAAAGTGAATACCACAATGACATACTTTTAAAGAGTGCAAAGCATTAAAATGTTAAAAAAATGTATATTTCCATTTGAAAAAACACCAAAATGTCTTTAACAAGATGTTATTAAACAAAGACTTTGCAACAATTAAGTTCTCAAGAACAAACATTTATATAATGCTTTTCGCACTTCACATAAAAACCATTTTTTTTGTAAAAAGCGGAAAATACAAGAGCTTTTAAGATTTTTACATTTAAAATTCTTTTGTCTCATATGTGAAAGCAATTTAATCACGAGAATTTTACAAAAATATTCATTAGCACAAATTACATTTAACCCTTTCTGTGAAAGGTGTTTGAACAATATTTTTTTTACTTTGGATTTGAAAAAATTAGAAATTCTAACCACAGGGCGGTTTTGAAAAGTACATTTCGATGGAACTCGTTTCATTGAACAAAGTAAAGTTTACAAATATTTTTTTTTATTTTTTTAATAAAATTTAAAAATGGCGGAAAATGATAATTTTTGATTATTTTCTCCATTTTTAAGATTTTTCATTGAAATTCAGGTAACAAACTCTTATTAGCTGTGTCAATGCAATTTTTTGTCCAATAACTTACCTGACCGTTTTTTTTGCATTAATGACGATTACATTTAAATTACAAATATTAAGCTACATAAACTAGGAGTGAAATTTCATTTGAATGTAAGATAAAGTGGTTTTTTTTATGCAAATTTATAAGAATTTCATTTTTATTCATCAACATCATCATTGTAAAGCTTATTAGTGCACTTTAGTTTCATTTGATGAATATTTTTTTTAATATTCATGAAAATGTCATTAAAAGGAACACACGTGCTTCATATTTTTTTGTATTATAATTTCAAAGCATTAAAAAATACATTCAAGGAAACAGGGGAAATGAAATTTTGTATTTTAGTGCATTTTCGATTGAGAACTTTTACACATTTTCTTCAAAGATATGTAAAGATAACTCACTGATAAATCATGAGATTAAGTTAGACTTTACAAGGGCACTACCGTGGTCTCAATGAGTCCTTTCAGATCAGATCAGATATGTAGGGCTAATCTTAAGCCTGCACTCAGACCATCAGTCGGCCCACTGTACATACCTTTATCATCAGCCGAGGGACTTAGCTTTTATCCTTTCATCCCAAGCAGTCGCCACCTTCATCTAGCCGTTAACTCAAATTCAGTAGCCGGAAAAAGAGACATTTGAGATTGTAAAGTTTAATGACCGTCACGAGAATCAAACTGCTAACACTAAGATTGATAGTTCAAGGCTACTAGCTTCACAACCATCATCATGATATTAAACTATTATTATTTGATGCCGTCACACATTCAAAGTGCTTTCAAAGTCTTATTTTTTTGACATATGTTTTAAATAATTTACAGAACAAAAACAGCATTTGAAATGAGAACCCTTGTCTTTTCATATTTTTTTTTTTATTTTAATTGGTTTCATATCACGTCAATTACCCATTTTAATTTCACCCAGATTTTAAGTGAAAATTATTACAAATAAAAAACCATATTGACCTAAATTAAAAATAATCATCTAAATTTAGTAAAAAGTTTTTTATATTCTATTTATTTTTCATATTTATTCATTGAAAACAAACAAATTTGATTGACACATTTCAATTCTCCTAATTTACATTTCAAAGAAATTAAAGGACATTTAAGTATTTGATAAGAAAATCCCTTGTGAACATCACAGATGACAATAAAAAATAAACAAGTACCCTTAAAATCTGAGAAAAGTAAAGGAAAATTATAATTAGGGACCCCAACCGATTATTCGATTAATCGAATAATCGATAATTTGTCGATTATTTCGATTAATCGATTAATCGACTTTTTAAAACGATTAATCGATTTTTAAGTACTTTGTCATTTTAATATTTTTTCTTAAAAAAGTTTATAATTTTTTAGAAATTTAACGATGGTTTTTAACTTTCTTGTACTGCAGCAAAGTCTCCACACTACGTAATATTTTCAAAACGTAATTCTCTATAACATAATTTTTTAAAAAACGTAAAAATTTAAAATAATTTCCGGGTTTTTATTCAAAAATTATGTTATGGAGAATTCCTGAATCTCTATATCATAGAGACAGCGGCACAAAAATTAAGTAGCATGGAGACTTTGCTGTATTAAATGAAAAAAAGTATTAAGTATCATAATCACACATAATATTATATTTCTCGATTTGAAGTTTTTAAAACGTTTTTTTTTTTGAATATTTCCGAAAATTGTTTGAAAATTTTTCAATACAAAAAGTACGAAAAAAATTACACTTTCAAATAGTTCAGTGTGAAGTGTTGATCGGTCAACTTAAAAAGTCTGTTTTAATTTAACCATACAATATTTCTAATGGAAAATATTTATCGATAGTCAAAAGAATACACTCAAAGCTTCAAGTCGCACAACTTTCAGATTTAAAGTTGACAAATTTCAGGAATATTAGAAGCTTAATAGATTATGAACTGTGTGTTTTTAAATAGATGGAAATAAATAATTTGATTCATCACAGGAGTTAAAGCTCTTTTTGAAAATAAAGTGTCGGAAAACGCATGTTTGTGTTGAGAATCTATGTAACAAACTTTTAAGTATTCCGTACTAAAATTAAGAGTTAATTTGATGAAACCTATTCTGAAAATATTCTTATAAATGTTCTTAAAATATTATTTTTTTATCCCTCTTTTTCCCAGATCCAGCTGCAATTTTTGATTAAATTTTATATTTTTTAGTTGGTTTTAACCCATCAATGAATGATCAATCAAAAAAATTTGGTTGTTAGAGTAAAAAATTTTCAAGAGAAGTTAGTAAAAATACGTATAACTCCTATAGAATTACGTATAGAAATTTCACTGGGAAAGTAATGGTTAATATAGTTCATATTAAACTGCATGCAGTTATAGAAAAAAAATAAGTTTTATTATACAAGTAAATGACTTAGAATTAATGCAAAAAAATATAAATATAATATTTTCGATTAATCGTTTTTTTCGATTAATCGATTTTTTTTGAATTTCGATTATCGATTAATCGATAATTTTGAAAATCGATTAATTTGGAGTCCCTAATTATAATATTATTATATTATTTTTAATATTTGAAAAATAAATTATTTGTAAACACAAATAACAAAAGTATGAAATAAATGTAAAAAAAACAACAGTAATCATTTGTAAACAACATAAAAAGACCCTTTCAATACAGCTTTTTTTATTTTTACGTTTTATAAATAGACAGGAAGCTTAAAGTTTTTTTTTTATTTTAATTCTTTGGGTACCTGGCACAAAATGTCATTTATTTTTACTGTTTGCTTTTCTTAGAATTTACTCATGGGATATTTTTTAATAATGTTTGCTTTGCAAGGAAATTTTCCTCTTTTCTATGAAAATATGCATCGAATATTCTCATTTTCTAGGCTCAAAAGACTATAAAACGGTTTCCTTTACAATTTTTTCTATTTAATGGAATTTTATGCTCCAGACTCAACAATTTACTACTTTCATTATTCCATGAATTTAACGTGAATTTGAATCACTTCATAAAATTAAAAAAAATAACTTTATACACTGAATATTCAAAACATATTCTTTTAATTTCATTATCACACCTACAGAATCTCTAATCACTCACATAAATTGAGTCTCACCATCTCACTCTTAATTAATATTCTTTGCATTTTTTCAATTAACATTAAAAGGTCGTAAAAAATGTATAGAGGGAGGAAAAACAAAAAGATCGTAAAATGCATTTAATACGCGAACTGCCAACAAAACTAGAAACCTGATAAGCCAAAAATAAAATGAGAAAATATTATTATTTTTCTTTTATGTTTATAAGCATAAACATCAAGAAGAAGATGAAGAGGAAAAATTTACGACTTCTCTTTCTGAATGAAACTACCATTTCCATGGTCACATTCACATTTATTGTGTTTCATTTATTTTCGATGCTGTGTCACAGTGAATAAAATAGTAAATAAAATATCATCATTAAATGGAGAAAATACGAATTGTTTTTTTTTGTTCTTGTCTTCATTAAAACACATTTTTATGAACATATTGGACAAAGACAGAAATAAAATTTGCTGCATAAACTCATAAACTAACAAGAAAAACAAATCCCTTGATAACGTCTATGTTTTTTCTTCTTTTTTTATTATGAATCGTAAAGGTTTTCACTTATAACCTCAAAGAATGAGCTTTTACTTAGTTTGGTTAACGATGACTTACTGATCATATTTATTATAAGACTCTTCTGGGTATAATGTTAAACTGTATGTTATCCAATATAATGTTTTAAGTGTTTTGGTAATATAATTCTTAATTAGGAAACAACACACACACACAAAAAATTTATATTTATAAGATAAGATGTTTCGTTTAAGGATATTAATAGAAATGAAAGCAACAATTTTATTGATTATGATAAAACTATGTGTGGGTGTGTGTGTGTGTGTGTGGATGTGTGTTTGAATTCAGTTTTTTGATTAAATTTATATGTGTGATGGTCGTAAATTTTGTCATTCAATTACAATGATGATATTCTGTTAAGCGATCTTGTGTTTAAATTTGACCATACATGTTAGTTGTCTAATACCATTGAAGCTCAAATAGTTTGTCGGCCATCTCTCTGTACTTATTTCTATTCATTGCTCCGAAATGATTTACTAGATCGAGGATGGTTTGTTGGAAAGATGAGCTCATGAGGATTATATATATATAACTCGTTAGTTTTGAGTATTGTCTCAGGGTTTAGATTCTAGAGCCTCCAGAGTCAGAAATCGGTAAAAAATACGTTAACTCCTTTCGGATCATAAGAAAAATAATCAATAAGAAAACTAATCAATGTAGAAGCTAGTTTTGGTTGAAAATGACTTGTTTTGATGTTTTATTAACATTCGAATTTTGGTGAAATTTGAAGAATAATTTTAACTAAAAATTGGCCTATTGAGTGTATTTTTATCTATTTTAACTTATTACAACCAGAAATTCATATTTTTATTTAAAAAAATAAAATTTTTAAATTTTTATGAAAAGTCGGTTGGAGTCCTTTTAAAGAGATATAACTCTGGCATTGTCTATCGAAGAAAGTTAAGTTTTTTCTGTAGGATACAGGAGCTCATAAGGATGTGTCAAAACTTATGGGTCGGGCGCCAGAGCCTGAAAACGGTCAAGAACCCTGAATATTAAATTTACTCAAATGGCCAATTTTTTCAAAATGACAGATTTTTTTCAAAATGGCGGGTTTTAAAAAAAGTCAAAATGGCAGGTTTTTCAAAAAAATGCAAAATTGCAGATTTTGCAGAACACAATCGAAATAGTGAATTTTTTTTATCACTATGATTTAACAATATTCATATAAATTTTATATAAAACTTAATTCTAATCAATGAGTCGAGTTCCTTCGAAATCCAATTTTCTAAGCCAAGCAGTGGTTAGAATTGCTCATTTTTTTTTAAATGCAATTGAAATCATAAAAAAATACATTCAACCTGATCCATTTTTTATTATTTGTGGTTTATCAGCCTTCTGCATTTTAGTAGAACAAACTCAAATTTAATGAAAATGTAGGAAAAAAATGTGTATCATTCACGACTTTTTTTATTGTTTTTTTTTTGTATATTTTTTCTATGTTGTAACAAATGTGACATGTATTTAAATTTTATGTTACATTTTTCTCTGCTCTGGTTTGTATTTTGGTTTTGTTTTTATTTTATTCTTTATTATGATATGATATACGTTTTGCATCTGAGCCTTTTCCGAGAAAATCATTTCAAATCAAGGAATAAAAAAATATTATTTTAGAGCGTAAATTGCCTTTCAACCATGAAAGAATTGTACGGAAATTTCATGGTAAAAAAAATGATTTTTAAAAATATTCGTTGGAAAATAAATGACCGTTATATTTACTTGAAATTTTCATGTTTCCACCATTGTCATAATTTTACGAAACTAAAAATTCCTTTAAACTTTTAACTAATTATGAAACTTCCTTATTTTGGTCCATTTAAATATTATATTATTGCAGAATTGTTGTAACATGAGTCATTTTTGAATAATTATGAAAAAACAGCAGGTAACTACTCTAAAACAATGTCATAAAACTTACAACGATCATAATGATGATTATAATTGTTTTTTTCTCTTAATTTTTTGTGGTACACAAACTTTGATACATTTATGACCTCTCTTTTTATACTGTATATAAATGGAAAAAGTTTTTAACTCGAGTTGATGTGAAAAGTGAAAAACAAATTTCATGTCAGATGTTTCATAATTTGTTTGTTATTTTGCTTATTAATATACATGTAAAATTTGTAATGCTATAATAAGGATAACCAACATTATAATTAAACTACAAAATATTTTTCGTATATACACACATTTTGAGTAACTCACTTAATTTTGACAATGAGAACAACATTGTTTATAATTATCAGCCATGATGTTTCAATTAGGGTAACAACATAAATTAAGAGAAGTGGAAAAATTTGTTCACTGAGCTTTATTTAAAACTATTAATTTGAATGAAAATGTGTGTGTGTGTTTTGTTTATAATTTAATTGTCATGTCATTTGAAAATGAGCTTGAATATGATTTGATAAATACCATTCAATGTGGTTAAGTAATTTTAAGTGGAATTAATTCTATTTATGTAAAATTTTGATACATGACCATCTGCATGTGAAAGGTTTTTTTTTCAAAAGTCATCAAAGTTCCTTTAATATTAATTGTAAAGTGAAATTTGACTTTTAAATCCTCGAAAATCCAAGAAAATTGGAGAAAACTCGAAACATTTAAAATAAAGTATAATTTTTTTTTATCATTTTCATTGCTGTCATTGTCCCGAACGTTGTGCAATGAACATTATTGCTGTATTTTTCATGTTAACTAAAATGTTGTCTTGAGAAAAATTTTGCTCTTTGGTTAGTGCAATAAATGTGGCATTTCTGAGCTTTTGCAAACTTAAATAATAATACTTTGAACAATAAAATAAGAAAAATGTGCATGCAAACATACATTTAACGCAAGCAAAACTTAAACTAACCGAGAAAAGCAAAATAAAATAACGTATAAAACATAAATTTTATTGCTTCTTGTCACTTTATTTATCGTTAAAGCTCTGTTTGTGTGTTGTTTCGTATATAAAAATAATAATGATAATAATAATAATGGTATGAAAATAGAGGAAACGCTAAGAAATATTACTTTCAATTTTAAACATAAATTTTTCAATTTGAAGCTCACAAACACAAAACACTCAAACAGATGGCAACAAATGTTTGGTTATTTCGTTGCAAGTCTTAAGCAAAAATTTAAAGTTTTTTGACCAAAAATAATAAGAAAAAAGGAAATATTTATAAAATAATATCCTAAAGTAAATAAGCAATGCGGAAAGACATTTATTAAATAATAATAGAAATAAATAAAAAATGAATAGAATAAAATATTTTATTTTACCAACACAAAGAAAATTTTTATCAACCATGAAATGAAAAATTTTTATCTTTAAAGTAAAATGCTTAAATTTCTGTCCAAATAACCAAAAATAATAATCATAAATAAACTTCCACTTTGTAATTCACTCCTTAATTCACAAACTGTTGGATTACATGTCAAGTCAATTAAATGTTGGCGTAAATTAAAAGATGCTTCTATTACACACACACACATACACACATAAGAAGATCATTTTATTCATTGTTTACTTTCCTCATTTTATGATGTTCCAAATTACTGCTATACTGAGTGTCGTCATCCAACATTCATAGGCTCATCTTCTTAATTTAGCAGCACAAGAATAATGAAACCAGTAGCAGGCAAAGAGAGAGGAAAAAAAAACCTAATAAAAATAAACCATGAAACTTTATTTTACGAATATTTTTGTGAAATTTTGTTCATAAATGAAGCAACAGTGTAATAGCCAAGTCATACTAATAAAAAAAAGAGAGCAAAGCATAACTTTTTATTTTGGTAACATACATAGAATGTTTTTACTACTATTTGCTGGTGAATTATTGTTATGTTGTAACATGAATGGTTAAAATGTTAGATGTTACAAGGGAAAATTTCTGTTTTTTTTTCATGTAAATAAGAAATGATGAAAATAGAATAAATTTTGTATGAAAAGTGGAAAAAGTGCATTTTTGTATAAAATTTGACTTCAATTGGCTGATTTCAATACAAAATTTTTGAGAGAAAATTTGTTCGAAAAATTAGAAATTCTAACCACTGGGCGGTTTAGAAAAGTGCATTCCGATTCATTGAATTAAATTAAGTTTGATATAAAATATATATTTTTTTGAAAAACCCGCCATTTTAATTTTATGAATTTTTAAAAAAACCGCCAGTTTGAATTTTTTTTAATAAAATCTGCTTCCATTTCAGGCTCTGCAGCCCAATGTCAAAGCTAATGAGCTAAATTTCATTCTTATGACCTTTGATTTATAACAAAAAATCCGACCTCACACCGATGGACCACTCTAGAGCTATAGATCTTAACGTTTTTTACCGATTGGAGGCTCTCAAGCTCAAAACTTGAGCCCAATATCAAAAAACCTGGCCTCGCTCTGATAGGCGATGTCAGAGTATTGCATGGATCAGTTAAATGGACCAGGGGCGGATTGGCAATTAATTTCGGCCCTGGCATTGGTGATTCAGACAGCCCAAATATTTTCCCTGAAGAGATTTTTTTTTCTATTATAATGCTGATCAAATATGCTGAGTTTGAAATGGAAAAAAATCTCCCATTATGTTTTTCAATTTTCTCCATTTTGAAATATAAATTTTTTTTCTTGTAAATTTTTGTGTTAATTTCATAAAAAACATTAGAAAACAGATACAATTGCAATATTACAGATAAAACAAGATAAACAATTTATTTTTTCAAACTTTAAATATTTTGTTAAAAATGCTTCGCAGCTTCGCATTTAGATATAAAAGATTGTGAAAAGCAAAGCGAAATATTAAAAGTTGCATTGAAACTTCAAATTTTCAAATTGATGCCGCCCAATAACTTTATATGAAAAGTCAATCAATTTTAAAGCCAATTAACTTATTTTTAAATAAACTATTGAAAATCGTTGGATCAATATTCGATCATTTTTAAAGAATTTTTAATTTTTTATGAAATAATAAGTTGGCTATCAAATTTTTTGAAGTTTAATGATGATAAGTTGATATCAAAATATTTGGACGATGATGAAATGATTTTTTTATCTGAATTTTTATTTTTAATTATTCGAGTTATTTGAATAAATCTGGAAAACAAAAAAAAAGGTGAAGAAAAAATTCATTAAACGTCAAATTCTTTGATATCACATGTTCCAGTGCTTTGTAGCTCCACATTTTTCTAGAGCAGCGAGGGGCATAAAAGATTTATTTCAAAATTTTAGGTATAAATTAGTGTTCTCAATATGCTAAATATAAAAAAACCATGCATGTATATGTTAACATGCATGCCGACATGGGAAATAAAATGCATTTTTTAAATAATTTTTTCAAAGGTTTTCATACAGAAATGCGGAGCTGCGAAGCAGCGGAGCATTTGTAATCAGAATGTTTTTTTTATCTCTCTATGCTTTTACATCTTCAAATAATCTGATATCAATTCAGGTATGAAAAATTGCAAGATTAAAAGCAACTCTGCATTTTTGTATGAAAAGATAGAGATAAAAAATCATTCTGATTACAAATGCTCCGCTGCTTCGCAGCTCCGCATTTCTGTATGAATTCTGTAAAAATCATTTTGTCATGTCGACATGTTAATTTTGATCTACATATATGTCGACATGTTCACTTGAGAACATAAGTATAAATAATTATGAAAGAGAGACAGATAAAAATAATTTACATCATCAAACTTTAAAGCCCCGAGAACTTTATAACTAACGCAGCCCGGTTAAGCTCTCGCCGGCCATGATTATCATTCTAGAATAATGATCCCAAGATCATAGAGTGACGACATACAAACAATCTATAAGAGTTTTTATAACGAAATCCACTAGAAATTGTTAAAAATAAATATTCAGCCCACTTTTAAAATTTTCTAATAAGTTTTTGATTTTTCGGCCCATTTTACGGCCCAAACCAAGACGGCCCTTCTGGCATTTGCCAGAATGCCCATATGGCCAATCCGCCACTGAAATGGACCCATGCATCTCCGAACTTACGGAGTGACGGCTGTAAAAGTGCATGAAATGCACTAAAAACCTCCCATGCAAATGTTCCTTAAAGCGGTATTATTAATAAATTCACTGAATGTGGAATCAGCTTTATTAAACATACAAAAGGAAAAAACTATGCTATGTGCTGTTACTATGCTGTTACTTGTGTGTTTAAAAATTAACAGAAATCTTCATTTTTTTCACTTAAACATCAAAATTTGAAGTTATAGGATTTCATATTAAAGTATTAACGTTCATCATGAAAATTCACTCATATCAATTTCTCTTATTTCATTTTATATTATTGTAAAATAATTATTCAAAAAAACATCGGTTTAAATTTTTTGGTTCATATGTTCCCATGATTTTTAAATTCAAAACTCTTATAATTAAATTGAAAAAAGAAGAAAATTAACGTAATTTTTCAAAGAGAATAAAACACTAGCCGTCCAATTTTAACGTACAAAAAAAACGGAAGTATATTCTTAAATTAAATTTACGCCCCGTATTTCCTGTTAGTGATGAATTAATTCAATTAATTTCATCGTTTTTCTTTTTTTTTTTTGGCTCACACTCACGTTCATCATGCTGATTGTAAAGTTAAATTTATTATAAATGAAAAAAAAGTGTGTCATTTCATTTCATTTCGTTTCCTTCCATTTTTTGTGTGTGTGCCTGTTTGTGTCCGTGTATTTGCAAATTCAATTTTATATCTGTTCAAGTCTGTCGTCCATCATCTAAAATTAATTTTGCAGACAGAATTCGATACATACAAAAAAAAATATATTCATAGCAACACGTATACCAACAAAAAAAAACAAGATCAAATAAATAAATTTTTTTTCCTCATACAATTTTTAAGTACACGAATAAAAAGTTTAAATAATTTATTGTTAAGTCTTTTTGTTGTATTTTGCTTTTTAATTCCAATTATCTGTTGAAATATAATTTGAACAATTTACCTTTGAATTGATTATCAATTTAAATGTGTAATTTAAGAGGTGAAGATGAACAACAAAAAAAGGGAATGAAAAGTGTCAGGTGCTTCATTCAAAGCAAATGATAAATAAAAAAAATAAACAATAAAATGTAAATAACATTTATTTGAAAATTTTATTTTGTGCTATTGCTTTTTAAAAGGGAAATTACTTATAAGAAATGGAGAATAAGAAGAAGGAAATATTTTGGGTCAACAATCAATTTATGCAAATTTAAATTTATTCACACCCACTTCTTATTAATTTATTACAATTTTAAATTTGTTCTTGTAATTTCATTTGCGTTATGTCTGTATTTGAATAAAAAAAAAAAAAACAAATTGATTCAACGTGTTTTCGATTAATTTTGGGGTTTTTTTTCCTTAAGTGGAGTGTACTGAAGCTCAGTGCTCTAGACAATGCTTCACACTCACAAAGGATGTATTTTGATATTTCTTCCCCTTTAAGAACAACTTGCAGGTGCTTGAATCACTCTTTCCTATTCTTTTAATATGGCTGTTAGGAGACCCGTCAGTTTTCTTATGTCTTTTTTTTCCAATGGAAAGATCATTTCTAATTTTTTTTTAACAGTTCACAAACTCTTTGAATTGTGAAAATGCTGGTATTCTTTGATGGTATAATTTCATCTGTTTTTCCACCCATTTCGAGATGAGATTTTTGAAATAGCTCAGACTTACTCCGCAAAAGGGCTCAGGTTCGCTAAATTTCCCTTCAGCTTCCTTCCTTCAGGAGGTTAAAAGACATTTTCAATGTTTAAATTGCAAGAAATCGAGAAAAAATTAGATTATTTTCATATTCGATATCCTTTAAGATATTTTTGAGGCTCTTCTCTAAGGCCTTGAAAAAATAATCATATTTACCTCCTTCCATAAAAAAAAATAAATCTATACAGGAAAAGTTAGTAGAAGAAAAATAATAATAAAACTTATGAATTTCCAGCAATTCGCATAATGTCATAAAAATGATGATGATGATGTTGATGCTCTACATAATGCGGGCAATACGTGCCTCTATTCAAAATAAAAGAAAAAAAATAAAACTATATAATAAATATCTAATAGAGCTAAAAGTAGTTGTAAAAGTAGTTTTATACATAGAACGAAAAGTTATAAGACCAAAAATATTCAACCAACTATAGCAATATATTGAGAAATCTTACATGGAACGAATATAAATTATGATATTTTCTTTTCTGATACATTTTTTTACTTCTTCTGATATCATATTACACTGAATTGCAACAAAAATTGTTGTTGTAATTGGATAGTGAGACCATGTAAGAAATTGTGTAGCAAAAAAAAAGTTATCCAAGTCATTTTTATAAGTAAAATCCTGAAACCAAAAGCCATAAGTAGCATAAGATAGACCACTCTCAATAGTTTCAATAAAAGAAGTCAAGCAAGGAATAAAAGAATTATTTTGAATGTTATATAAAAGCAACAGACACAAAAAAATAAGAAAGGATGAATCGAAAAAGTTACATTAAAATTGCAAAGTTTACGTTTTTTTCTTCTTTATTTTCATGTCTTCTTGTACTTCACTTTTCTTATATTATATTAAATATTTTACAACATTGAACACTTTTATTTCATGTTCTGTGTATATTGGAATCACATTAAACAAGTAAAAATAAGAAAATGTTGTATAAGAAAGTATAAGATGAAATGAAACCCACACATATATTTTGCTTTATTGGATAAGGAGATTATAAAAATGAGTTATCATAAGCATTTGGAAAACACACACACATTGATTTATAAAACATACATATGAAAAAAACACAGGTAATACCAATTTTTCTCTCTTACAATCATAGAAATGACAATATTTTACTGATATTTTCTCATACATAAGACCCAATGAATAAATGAGTGAATGGACAATTTTTATATGAAAGATATGTTTTTTCATGTACTTT
Source organism: Culicoides sonorensis (assembly GCA_900002565.1). NCBI lineage: Eukaryota > Metazoa > Arthropoda > Insecta > Diptera > Ceratopogonidae > Culicoides > Culicoides sonorensis. The sequence goes on along the minus strand of LN483487.1, from coordinate 244,142 downwards.
TATGTTCCATATCTTAGAAGACGAAATGTATCTAAGCTTATAATAATAATAATAAAATAAAAAAAGGAGGAAGAAGAAAAAATTACCTGAAAAAAAAAATTTATTACAGCAAGATTTAGTTGTGATGGCAACTTGAATGAGGAGTGGTGTCTATTTGAGAGGAAAAGATAATAAAAAAGGTATCTTTTTGAATGAATTGGACACAGACTATCCTAATAGTGTTAAGATTAAACTTAGACTGTCATTTTCTTATAAATTTTTTTGGTTTAAATATCATTTTTACTTTAATTTTGGTCAGTCTAAAATTCTCACCCGTATATTTGAGCTAGCATAAGATTTATTGAACATCCATAGGTGGTAAAGGTTGTTTTACATCACATTAGATAAGATTGAATTGAATTGGATTTGAAAAATGAGGATTTGCTGAATGTGTATCATTTTTTGATTTCTATAATTTTTTATAACAGATTTCTTTCTCCAACTCTTGTCATTTATGTTTAAGAACACGAGATTTCACATCAAATCAAATAAAATTTATTTCATTTCAAGGGTCATCAAATTGAAAATAAAATTCTTTGATGATGCATTGGAAAATAAAAGGAGTGCATTCAACTATCACATTTGATATATTCAAGATGACATCTAAGAAGCTGATGTGGCATTCCATTCTAAAATTAGTGCCGATCACAATTTTCAATCTGAGTGCACAGGCCTATGGTCCATCAAAAAAAATGAAAATTTTGCCCTATAAAATTTTTTTGTATCTATACTAGAAACCGAAATACAAGGATTTCCATTTTTTTTATTCTTGAACACAAAAATGCTCAAAAAGTCATTGTTCTGAATGAAATTGGTATGATATTTGTTCTTGGAAGTTGTAGATAATCGTGTGGACCAAAAACTTTTCATATACAATTTTACATGTTTTCATACAAAAAAATTGATTTTTCATCGAAAAACAGCAAAAAATCTTGAAAAAAAACGATTTTATAAGGATAAGACTATACTTTTATATTAAATTTTTGATGTTTTTTGATGAAAAATCAATTTTTTTGTATGAAAACATGTAAAATGGTATATGAAAACTTTTTGGTCCAAAGAATTATCTACAACTTCCAAGAACAAATATCATACCAATTTCATTCAGAACAATGACTTTTTGAGCATTTTTGTGTTCAAGAATAAAAAAAAATGGAAATCCTTGTATTTCGGTTTCTAGTATAGATACAAAAAAAATTTATAGGGCAAAATTTTCATTTTTTTTGATGGACCATAGGCTTGTGCACTCAGATTGAAAATTGTGATCGGCACTAATTTTAGAATGGAATGCCACTGATACAAAAAAAAAATATTTTATAATACTAGAAAAAGTGTCAAGGAAAAAAATTCACCAGACTGAAGTTATCAACGACCTTATCAGCCACGAGGAAGGGTTTTTCAGAATCCATGGACCCTCTCCGATACCCTCCCGGTATCATTAACCACTTTTAACCTGACTTTTAATTTTTTTGTTGTATTTCAATTTTTTTCTTCGTGTAATCACAAAATCAGCTATCAGCGCCCTCTGGAGGGCTCAATAAAATGACTCCGATGCAAGTCACTGTAATTTTTGATTCTCTATCGATCAGAATGCTCATCAACGACTCTTTCCTTAAAAATTTTTTCATGAAAGTCTAAAAACTGACCTTAATTTCACAAAACACCTCACGGGACCCTCTGGAGGGTCAAATCGAAAAACCCTTACAAAAGTCACTGTATTTCTGGATTTTAGATCCATCAGAGCATCAACGACTTTTGCTTGGAATTTTTTTTTTCATGAGGTCGTTGTTAACTTCAGTTTAGTAAAAAATTCGGAATTAAAATATCACAAAATGTTATTTATTTTGGTCAATTGTGAAGTTTATTCGCAAAAAATACCATAATTTTTTAATGGGTTTTATGAAAAAAAAACAAATATTTTTCTATGATATGTAATTTTAACATAATTCTGTTCATTCAAACAACTTCAGAGAATAGCAAATTTTAAAATGACACAAATATTTTGATTATAAGATTCCTGGAATGTGTGTATCAAAGAAAAAAAGGCGAGAATTGAATGTACACAAAAGATTTTTATTCGGAATTCTTTTGCAATGTACAATGCAAACACATACAAAATTCCATTTACCCGATAAAAGTGATAATAAAAAATTTGAAAAACTTTTTCTATTTGGAAGAAAATCGATTTCATTTGAGAAAATTCCCATGAAAATTTAATTATACTAAAAAAAAATCATAAGCAATACAAATAAAATGTGATTTTGTGTTCTTTCACCTCAAACAGGATCATTAAATTCAATCAAATTTGCATCAACACCACCAATGGACAATTTTCCTTTTGAAATTAAATCTAAACACAAAATTAAGTCGACATCCTTTTCAATTTCCACGTTTGACCTGTGTCTCATTCTCTCCTTTTCATGTAAAGCTTATACAATTTCAAGCCATTTATATAAATTACACCGGATATTGAATTTCTCAAGTAAAAACAAATTGTTGATTAAACCAATCCAATTACTGTATATGTTCATCAACAAATTCAATTTGAACATGGATTGTTTGTGTATTTTTGGATTTATTGGTTTTATACTCATACTTATAGGGTCTGGTATTTGTGGCATTCTAATCAATGTAATTGAATAATTTAGATAATAAATTTATGTTGAACTCTGATTTTGAATGGGATTAATTTAGTAATATGAATTTTTGGTTAAAAGAGACGATTTACATTTTACATTATGGAAACGCCTGGTTTTTCTTTAATTTTGATATTTTCTTACATACCTTGAAGTGTTTTGCACACATCAATTGAATTTAAGTGCTTACTAAGTGACAAATTACTTACATGTCATTTATTTGTGTCTGTCTTGTTTGAGTGTGAAAATTGATTTATAACTAGGTGTGTAATTGAATAACATTTAACAATTAAATCGGATTTTCTTATTAATTTACTTGTAATTAATTGAAAGATATTTTTACACATTAATTGTCTGTTCTGTATTTCATTTTTTATTTCTTTGAATTGAACTTTTTTCTTCTACTTTTCAAAAAAAAACTTTGTCATGATTCTTAATTAAATTTCACATAGGATCGCATGCACGACCATAAACCACTCACCACTGCTTGTAAAAAAAGAAAAGTTTTTAATCCGCTTTTACTTTGAAAAGAATTCAAGTCATTTTAATTTATTACACTTCATAATAATTATAATAATGAAAAAAAATGTTTTTGTTTTTATAAATTATTAATTTAATATTAAAAATGCAAACTTTTTTTGTTCATCATCATAATTGGAATGCTCTCGTGATATGAATTTTATGAAAAAATGATATCAAATTAAAAATTTTAAATAAAAACCATTGTTGATGTGTTTCATTGTTTTTGTTGTTATTTTTTTTTCAGAATTGCATGTTAAAATGAAATAATAAATGACTTTTAAGTCATATTTTTACCACAATCATTAATTTCTCGAATCATCACAACATAAAAGGCAAACAGACAGTTGAACCCGCCCTTTTGAGATAAGTTGAAAAATTATTTTACTTTTCAAAGATGTACTTTGTAAAAGTTTTGTGTAATGAAAAGTCAAAGAAAAAAAATTTAAAACGTTATTTTGAACGATATACACGAGCGCATTTTTATGTAAAGAATTCACCAATTTTATCAAAAATTAACACTGACTGAAAAGAAATCTTCAAATTTGAGTTTTATCGTTATTAGAGTGGAAATATCGTTTATATCGTTTTTTTGAGTTTTTTGCGACATTTTTTTAATGATTGGTGTCATTTTTTAATCATTTGCGTCATTTTTTGAATGATTGATGAAATATTTTAATGATTTGCAACATTTTCTCAATGATTGGCTTCATTGACACAGACGGACAGCATGACCGCCCATAATACCGACATTTTCAAGAAATGCAGTAAAAATAAGGCATGAAGTTGCATCTTGAGTAAGTTCAAGGCAAGAAAGTGAAAAGTCATTCATCAACAATTTATATCAGTGAAGTGTTGGAAAATTGTGGTAAACAAATGAGATTCTTTTTTTCAACTTTACAGAACTTTTTTTTGTAATTTTTTTTACATTTGAAACAAAAAAAAATTCGATATCCTTTAATCGTAATACCACTTTGAAAGGAAGTCCTTAGCATTTCTTTAAGGAAAAATATTCAATTTAATTTATTTGCATCATTTCATTTTAAATTACGTTCATCTCAAAATGAAACGAGAAACCAATTAATTTTACCTTCATTTTTCGTGTTTAATTGTAAATGTAAATAAAAAATATTTTTACAATACAATTTAAATAAATAAATATAAAACTAAAATAAATATTTTTCATTATTTTACTGCAGTACTTACTCACAGTTGAATGAGCAAGTAGCACCACCATCAGCCAAAACAAGTAGCATCCACCTTTTAATTTATTTGTATATTCAATTTATTTGCACATTTTAAAAAGGTACAACACTAAAACAAATGGTTTTTAAGCTTATAAACATCACTAGAATGTCTATTGTTTATTATTATTATTATTTCAATTTATCAACGACGAAATTATTTTCCTTCTCACTCCTTCAACATAATTCGTGTACAACACTCTGTTACATGGACATAAATTAATTTGAAATTCCCAAACAATGGTGCGTGCTTATTTTAATTCTATTTTATATTAATTTTTACAGCGAATTGGTTTGTTATCCTACTTTTAATAGAAAAATATTTTTGCAATAGCTAATTATTTGTAGTATTTTCAATTTGTATTTTGTGGAATTTTTATTAAAACTGAATTAAATTTTGTACAAATGCGATAATTTTGTTTTGTAATTACGATAATAATGAGCTTTAAATTTGATATGTCTACGATTAAATTTTAATGGAATTTACTTTTAGAGATGCCTCTAGTCAAATCTTACCTTAAATTTATTCTCAATGAAATTTATGCATTTTTGTTTGTTTTATCGTCTTAATTTTGTTTATTTCTCAATTTTCTTTAATTTTTTTCTTTTTCTTATTGACAGAATAACAAATTGATAAATAATAATAATAAAAGCTAACATTTCTTACTTAAAAATTATAAAAAAATTTAGTTAATTTTCAAGTTAAAAGGTTTTCCTATGAAAATGTCTTCAGATATTCTTTGTTTTGGTTTTTTTGTTATCATTCAAGTTTAATTTTAACCTAATTATTATTACTTTACTTTTCTTTCTTTTTTACATTGAATTAATTTAAATTTGATAATAAAAAATTAATAACAAAATCACAATTATAACTGCATACCGTTGGGCTCATTGTCACCCGTGTGCCCGTTACTTGTAGTCGATCTCCTGTGTGTCAACTGTTGGTCAAGTGAAGTTTCGGTGATGTTAGCAATTGGCTTTGGTTCTGGATGGACATCATTTTCAGGGTTATCCCATGGTTGTCGTTTTCCACTACCGAAAATATTGTAAAATGTTGCACAGAAAATGTAAACACCGGCAGCAATGAAGAATACTTTTTGCCATGCTGCCATTGTTGGCTAAATTTAAATGAAATTAAATTAATTAAATTTTATTTTATAAACTTAATTATTATTGGCTTACTTTTCCTTCGACTAAAATACCAGCGGTAATTGGTGCTAATAATCCAGCTAAATTGGCTGTACAATTTGTTAGTGACATTAAAATACCAGCAAATCGTGGTGTAATATCTAAGTGGTTAATTTTAAAACCAGAATAAATGCCACCATTTAAGCCAACGCCAATGGTGAGCAAAGCAACAGTTAAAACGCGATCACAACCAGTATAGGAAGCTGCAATTAAACACACAGCTGGACCATATTGTCCAATACTGTTAATTATTTTTCTTGTTTTTGTATGGTTAAAACGTTCAGATGAAATCATCCAATCAGCTACCCATGAAATCATAATTGAGAATATCCACATAGCGAGATATGGAAGTGATGACAGGAAGCCATTCTGCAAGTAAAAAAGGTAAATTATAATTAACATTTATTTGTTATGGAAATTGATATATGGAAATTCATACAGCTTTTAATGAGAATCTGAGAACTTGTTTCATGTATGTTGGTAATTCTGTCATTAATGTTTCATAACCATAATTTTGACCCATGTGTGCAAACAAAATGGCATAGAACGGCAAAGATAATGCAATGGATTTGTACGGTATTGGAGGTGATTGCTATAAAATTAAAATAAAAAAAATTAGATATATTTGAATTAATTTAATGAAAAGGTGACTTACTGTCACAGGAGTTGCTCCCCAAAGTGCATTTGTAATATATTTCTTTTCTTTTTCACTAATTTTGGGATCAGCTTCCGGATCTTCATAAATCATCCATATGAAGGCAAGTGACCAAATCACACCAATCAATCCAAATATATAGAAAATCGAGGGCCAGCCTCCATCAAAACCGTATTCAGCTAAAAGTCCAGATAAAGGCATAGAAATAACAGTTCCGAATTGTGCACCTGAATAAACAGCCGCGCCAACTCTACTTCTCTCATTCGGTGGTATCCATTTTGCTAGCAATGCATGAGTACATGGCACAATTGGACCTTCGCCTAGACCTTGAATAAATCTAACAACACACAACCAAAATATTCCACCTTCACGAGCTGCGACGGGTACCAAAAAGGCAAAAAATGAGTTGACGAACATGCCCCAACCCAGGAAATGCAAGGCACCAAATCTTTTTGCAAGTAAACCAAACGGAATCTGTTTCCATCATAAAAGATCAAAAGGAATATTAATTATAATCATGAGGGAAACGAAAAAAAAAAAATTACCTGTGTTAATACATAACCATAAAAGAATGATGATAACACGTATGCTTGTAATGTAGTTGACCAAACAAATTCTCCGTCTTGTACTTTCTCCTACAAAGCAAAAAAGCATAAAATATGATCACAAATATTTTTCATGAATATTAATCAGTAAATTAATTCAGTGAATGTTGAATTTAATCATAATAAACTTATGTGATGAAATTATTTAGCGTTTCATTGCGTTACAGGTGAAATACAAATTGCATACATTTCTGAGTATGAAAAAAAAGGATTTGACTTACAGTGACATTTCCATAATCTGTATTTGGACAATCGTCAAGTTCTATTTCTACTTCACTATCTAATGCTGTGTGATTAACCATCGCTACAATTGCAACCTTAAAAATGAGGATTTCTTAATTGAAATTGAGGTACTTGATGGAAATTTCATTGGTACTTACCGACATATTTGTTCGCATCACATATGCATTTGCCATACCGAGAAAGAGCATAAATGTAACAAAATGCCTTTTTCCTAATTTATCTGCAATCAAAATAATGAGATCTGTGTTAAAAATATTTTAAAGAATTCATTCAAATTTGATGGAAACGACGAGAGCTGATCTTTAATCATTTGACGCATCTCATGAGACAAATATTTGCATTTCCGACTCAAATAATGTGATCCACAACAATAAAATCATAAATCAAGATAAAATGTAAACGTCAAAACTTATAATTTAAAAATAAAAACACACCCTTTTTTACATGATTTATACAAATGTTGATGTAATTCATAAATTAAATGTTGTTGATCTTGCAACGCAATTCATGATTTTTCTAATCTTATCAGGTCATTTTTTACTACGTAAAAAATATAAACAACTGAATTCCAGAAAACATCATATTAAAATTTTTCTATTATTAACTTTTCTTATTACTACAGAGATCAAATCGAAAAGATAAGAATTGAAGCAATTCGAGTTTCATTTTTTCTTTTATTAAAGGTAAATGTACTAACAATTACTCATCACACAGATTTTTATTACTGTGCATAACTTTTATCATTTGTTATGTCTATTTAATTGCTCAACATTTAACATTTTACAATTGAATCACGAGCTTTGAAATGGTTTTGTTTGATTTTCTCACTCACAATTCTAAAAATGTGGTGGTGGTTGCATTTTAGAAAAAATTCAAATGCAAATATTTGAATATAAATTAAATGAAATTTTATATCATTGATAAGAAAATGTGACACATTGCACTGCATTTTTTAATTTTGTGTTTATTTAATTCATAAAATTGTAGCTATGCTGATCTCGTGTTAAATAACTCTAAAAAATTATTCTTTTTTTACAAAGATACATAAAAATTGTGAATTTTGTTTATTTTGGAGGGGGATTAAGATAAAATTTATATGTATATACTTAAAATGACATTTATGCTAAATAAGTGACAAGATGACAAAAGAGAGATAATGTCATTCTACTGTTTGTGAACATGACATGTGGTTAAAAATAAATATTTATGCCAACATTGTTTAAAGGTAACATCAAAATAGTATGATAGGTCTTAGGAATTAAGTTGAGTATGAGATAAGAAGTTTCTAAAGAGATAGAAAAATTTTGTATTTCATTGCATTTTTTGTTTACTTGAATTTTATTTTTATCTGAGAATAAACTTACTACAAAATTGTATTTGGTATTGTTTACATTTCAAATAGAGTATTTTTATATTATAAGCTGAATTTATTAAAATTGTGATCTTACTTTAGTTGGCATTGACCTTAAAAGTCCGTTGAACCAAAAACCTACATTTTAAATGAAAAGCAACACAATGTCACTTTCGGTTTCAGTCAATTTGAAATGTGATTAAAAAATTGTTGATGAAAGTCTCAAACATGCCGATAATTATTGAAAAGCAACAAGCAAAACACGTGTTGAATCATTTGCCGGTCACTTGATTCAAACCTAATCATTTATTTACTTTGAAGTACTTCGGTTATTAAAATCAGAAAAAAATAAAATAAAATGAGAGACAATAATTTATTTAATTTAATTATTTCCGAATCATATGAAGATCTCATGCACGGTTTTGTTTGAATTGAATATTAAAATGATGAATTACTTAATGGAAGTTAATTAGAATCATCCGTGAATAATAATAAGAGTACTATTTTGTATTGCAAATTAGTGCCGTGCTGTTATAATTTTTTTTTTATATATATAAAATTATAAAAAAAATTTTAATGATGATCATCATAACAAAAAAAATAATGAAAAAATTGTGTCTGAATAAGCGATTGATTTGAATATTTTTCGATATACATTGCAAGATAAAAACGAGTCGCATTCAACTCAAAAGAGCTTTCAAAACCTTCATTGGACCAAAATTCTCGTGTTTTCCTCGTAATTGTCATTAGCAACACAACGTTGCTGTCAGAATAGCCACTGGATGCCACCGCATGACTCATCAATATTACTTACATGAAGAAACTAAAGTGCTTCCAATAAAATGCCATAATGAACTTATCACAAAACAGTGCATCGCTGCCTGACACAAACACCAACATCGTAGCTTTAACATTGTCAGCGCGGATCAACCTTAACGAAACATCAACAAATCTTCCAGATTTCTCATTCCGGAAGTAGCCAACTTGCTGCATAAATAACACAAATACGGACGAGCTCACATACCGCCACACCATCAGGCCTTTCACACACACTCATTCTCACAAGCAATCAACACCTATGCAGAGAACAAAGTACTAGGTTACCAAAGTCAACAAGATCAGCCCTATCCCAATTACGGTCAGAGTACTCAGAAATGATCAACAGCCGTTATAGAAAAATTTCATAGAATCAGAATTTGAAAATGAAGTGAAATCAAAGTATCTCGCATTTCAATCCAAAATTAATAAATGGCGCTTTGTTTTGATAAACACATCTAATAAAATTATTTTTTTTCACACTCAAAGCACTTTCTTTCAAAAGATAAACAAAAATAATCATCAAAACTCGTGCTCATGCTAGTCAATTGACAATTTTTTATTCAATTTTATCATCACAGTAGAAATATTTTAATTGTTCAGTCATTTAAGTTATTTTTAGAACAATTTTTTTTTTTCATCTTAAAATCAAATAGTCCTCGTGACTTTTTTTATTTACATTCTCATTTAATGAATTATATTTTTTTAATTACTATTAGTTTTATGTATTTTTGATGGTGAAGTGTGTGTTTGCGCTTTTAATTAACACACCAAAGTAAAATAACAGGTAAATTTAATTTAATCATTTAATTTTTAATGTTGTTGATTTTTATTATTAAAAAGGGAGAATAAGTGAATGTAGATTTGAAAGGAAAAAAATTATAAAGGGCTTTATTTGATGAACTTACGTCAAAAGTCAAAAAAAATGTGACTCATGTCTATTCCATTAAAATTAACTGATTAACGTCAATTTTCCAAAAACAAAAAATTATCGCATAAAAATTAAATTATATTTTTACTACATCTGAATTTTCATCAGATATCAAATTACGAGTGAGTAATACTAGACAATTGACGCCAATTTTTTTTATTTTTTAAAACAAATATAATTAAGATAATAACTCACAAAAAGTGTAATAAATGTATCTGATGATACCGAAAATAACATCATATACCCTTGAATTTTACAGTATACGTCAAACTAGTTTATGACTTGAATGCAGATTTTAAAATGTAAATGAGAAAAGTTCAATTATTAAATTTTCTGGGAAAATGATAATTTATTTTTAATTGAAAATTATGTCATAAATTTTCACATAAACAATGTGACAAAAAAATTCTAGAAATTAAAAAAAAAAATAAGTCACACGACGAAATTCTACGAGAATCTTAATTAAAACAAATCTGCAAAAAATCACTCACAATTATTATTACTGTTATTATACTTTCATCACGATATCGTCTCATGCTATTTGTTCTTAAAATAAAAAAAAACGTAGAACGAAATTAGCTTTGTTTTGTTTACTTTTCATTATTACTATTATTATTTTTACTATCATACACTCGCGATGAGTGATGCAAGTACATTTGAATGCAATTTTACTTTTGTACTTTAACTACAATTCAAAATCCCAATGTAACATGGATTGTAAACAGTGGGATACAAAAGATAACTTACGTGCTGCCTGTTCATATTCTGGTCGGATTTCTGCTTGTTCCCATACAAGCACGTGTCCATTTCGACTTCTATCTTCTGTTGAATTCGTACGTGTAACCATTTTCAAAATGAATTTTTTTTTGTTTTTTTTTCTTATTTCACTATTAAAACTATTACGTTTTATATACTTAAACGTATAAATTTATATTTTTATGTACAGATATTTTTACAATGCTTCAGATTTTCTATTTTCACTAAAGCATTTAAATAGATTTTCCACGTTGAACTATTTTTTTCTTTTTACCTATGTTAAAAAAGTGTACAAACATGAAGATTATTTTATAACCTTAATAATAATATCATCTGAATTCTTTCTTTACACTATTCTGTGTTTTTTTTTATTATTTTTTTTATATTATTATGAGAGAACGACAATAACAATGACACGATTGCTATAAATTCTAATTTTAGTGTAATTACAAGCAGGAGCACTTTCTGTTAATAGGATTATTTTTTGAAATAAATGACTTTGTTTTCCTTTCCTAATACAATTTAAAATAAAAATAAAAGTAATCGAAGTAGTTAACCCTTTGAGTTCAAAATCTAAACCAAGCAAAGAAAAAAATATTTGAATGGGTATCATTATTAAGTATTCTAATTATAAGTAATTGAGACAAAAAAAAAATTTTCAGCTATGTATAATTAGGCTTTTTTAGCTATGTCCCGTATATGGGACAAAAGCGCTATAAGCCAAAAAAAATTGTCCCATATATGGGACAAAAGCGCTATAAGCCAAAAAAAATTGTCCCATATATGGGACAATTTTGAATTTGTAACTTTGAGCGCTTTTGTCCCATATACGGGACAATATTTGAGGGTCTGTATCGGAGCTATGGGAAGAGTTACAACTTTTTCTTTTGTGCAGCTAATTTAGTAGTAACTAGAAGATAAAAGAACGATAATAAAAAAAATTTTCAATTGACTTCTTTATTATTTAATTCAAATTGAAAGAAGTCAACCTCCACATTTTACATTTTTTTCATTTTTTCAAACTTCAAAATTCAGGCTCGCAGTTATATCGCTCCTGAATTTTAAATCGTTTGTTGTTCCTGTAACTTACATCCCTTCTTAACTTTTTTGCATCATGAAAAAAAATTTTAGGATCGATTGAAGTCCATTTTTCAAGCGATTCAAAATTGTCCCATATATGGGACAATTCGCCCAAAGGGTTAAGTTTAAAGTTTTCTTTTGAATGATAGTTATCTTAAACGCAACAGAGATAACCAATCCCATGCTTTTGATTTTCAATCTCAATGATTTTTTTTTGTAATGTGAAGATTGCTTGAGTCGATATCAAACTTATATCTCAATGTGCCTTGAAGTAAACAAGGCTTTAAATTTTATGAGATTAACTTAAATTATCTTGCTAATAAGAAAATAAAAAATTCTAGTGACATGGTGATGGAATGATTAAAAATTAATAACTCGGGTTGTGGTTCGCTTGGATTTGTTGAATTAAAAAAAAAAATGAATAAACAATTATATACTATATTTTAATTTTTGAAATTGTTTAATTGTTGCTGCTTGGCAAAATATTTTATTAATTTTAGGATCGAAGCCCTCATTGATATTGACATGAAATATAAAATGTGAATTGTCACTCCGTTTGATAGTTCAACAGAAAAATTGGATGATGAAGAAATAACTGAGATGACCTTTTTAAGATCATGTGATGAGCTACTCATAACAGATACCTATGAATTCTGGGTGAATCCGAAAGATATGTATGTAAATACCGGGTCATATTAACCATTTTGAACCCTAGAACCATATTGGAAAAGCCTGCTGAATACAATCATGCTAACAGGCATTTTCTGTGATGAACTGCCTGAAAACAAACAGTCGCAGCTACTTGTTTGTCAAAACACCAATAAAGCTTAAAATGACGCAATATCTCCCGAATTTAGACAGACTCAAAGACAGATCAATAAAAGGACATTAGAAATAATAAAATTTTTTTATTTTAATTCATTTTAAAATGACTTAGTCTTATTTGCTCATGATTAGTAGCTCTCCAACCCTCTTTGGCTAATCTGAATTTTGAGACAGGCATTTAATTTATCATTTTGAGGCAAAATTACCATTTTTTGAGTCTTATTGGTCTATAAGATATTTATAACTTCTAAAAAGACATCAAGTGCCTATCTCCTAAAATAAATTTATAAATTGTAAAAATGAAACCAGTTCTTTTGAAAAATTTTTGTATGAAACTCTAAATTTTTATCGAAACGAAAAGTATTCACTTTAACGCAAGAAACAAATCGTAGAAGAAAGCTCAATATTTGTAGGAGAGGCGGTAATGGGGTAAACAAGGTAGGTTCAGAACCAGATTCATTTTAGGATTTGGTACATTTATTTGGTGAACAGTGTTTCTAGTTGATGGGTTTTACATTGGAAAAAATATCTAGACTCAAATGACCTTTTTTAACCTTTTGTCATTGAAATTTGTTGTGTAGAAAAACAGTTAAAGGGATCGATGCATGGTATTTTTGACGAATTTAAGTGGATATCTCTGTAAATAGCTTCAAAACTTAATTTATCTAATTCACTCGTTTCCAACAATATCTCTGGCACTGTTATTTTTGTACTCTGTTTATATGCTCTTTCACATGTACAAATTCTTGAACAATTAATGAGTGTCACTTGCTTTTCTTGAACAAATCACAGTCAGCTTAATTCAATTATAAACAAGAATTAATTGGTATAAGTCTGCAATTTTCATTCAACAATTTCCATTAAGTGTTTTTTCTCTGTTGATATTCGTATTGTCGTATTTTCAACAAAATCTCTATTTATTGTATAAAGTGTGCTGTACAACGTTTTTTGGTCTATTTGTTGCATGTACACAGCACTCTCACTAATATTAATTATAATAACTTGCGATCATTATTCTTGTTTTTAATCAGATTATACAACAATGTTTTATTTTTATTCACTCGTTAAGAAGAATACGGCGAAAGAAAAAAAAAACACTCAATGAAATGCTTTATTTAATTGTATTTTGATTGAATTTGAAAATAAAGTCATTTATTTCTTAAACATTCTGATTACAATTAATTATCTTTTAATAGACACTTTTTTTTGCTTCAATTTTTGTTAAATCATGAAAATAATATTGACTTATTCAAAAGACGTTAAGATAAGAACTGACGAGATACATCTGACAAAATCTTTAAGACAATTATTTTATCATCAAGACATGAGTGATAATAGGAACAAAAAATGTAGAAAAAGGGTGCCAGTACTGCTTGTTTCATGTCATCATTGTTGCTGTTAACAAATATTTATATTAAAACACTCGAATCATACTTTTAAGTTATGTTTGTCTCGTCAGCTACTTTCAACTGATAAGTAAAGTCACTTGTATTTGTAATAATAATAAATTTATATATTAAATTTAAGACACACATATTTAATATTTTTAATGTGTAAACAACTTTTTCTCATTTTAATTTTAAAAGAAAATTTTCCACAAAATTTTTATTTTTATCTATTTAAAGTCAGATCACTTTTTTTAAGAGTAAGAACAAAACAAAATATTCGAGTTAAATATTTTTCCTCAAAATTTTTGTTACAATTTGTTTACGCGCGTACTTTGTCTTGACTGATAGACCGACTTTGTAAAATAAAATTGAAAAGTGTCGAATCGTAGGCGTTGATTCTTAATATAAATACAATATTATAAATGTATTAACTCACACATATACTTGACACACACTTAAATATGTGTATAATAAAAATTATATTTTATTCTCATCATCAGAAAGTCGTTGACAATGTATGCGTTTGTTCGGTTCAATTCAACAATTCATTTCTATTATTTTCATTGTATTTATATTTTATTTTAAGAGAAAAAATAAAATAAAATAAAGCAATATAATGAATCCACATGTTACAGAGATGGCAGCCATGTGTTGTAAACACATTTTTAAGTTAATGTTAAGTAACAAGGACTCAAATTTAGCATGTGGGCCATAAAATGAAAGTGTCCTCACAATAGATTTTGATTACATTGAAAGAAGAAAATCCAGAATTTCATCAAATAACGTCGAGGGCTCATGAAATTCAAAAACCATTATGCTCCTTTTACATCTCTGTTTTTTTTTCAAAATAAATATTGAAATGTGGTTTTACGATTCCCCAAAATGAATTTCTGTATATTATGTCATATAATTATATGGAAAACTATGTAATTTTTTTTTGTATTTCATGGAAATTTCATTTAAATGGCCATTTTATGACCTGTCTGGTGATAAATTGAAAATAACATCGCTTCTAAAGGGTTTTGATTGACTCATGTTGAAGTTAAAAATGACACTAATCTACTTGCAGTGCTACTCAGGGCCTACACATGTGACTAAAATATCGATTTTTTTTAAAACTGGCAAGAAAAGCGCAACATATTCCTGTGAGTTATAAGTGCCAAGCCAAACCTCGTTTGAGTAGTTTGATCTCCTGGAATTTTCAGAGACAATTGAAATAAATGACAAATCTAAGTTCAATTTTCCAGAAGAATGGTCTAAGTCTTGATAACAATATTTTCTGTTCTCAAGAAAATAAATCAAATATGCACTTAAGTAAGACGACAAAATTGTACGTTTTCTAAAGTATACATTTTTGATGATGAACTTGAATATAAATAAAAAAATATTTAAAAAAAAAAATCATAAAATTAAGTAAGTGTGTTGAACAGAATACGTATTGTATGTAACACACACATTATACTCATAAATTCATAAAAGTAACAGTAAAGGATGTTTCACTAGAATGATTTTAGCATCATTTCTATTGAATACAAAAACATCTGGTTCTCCAGCTTTTATTATGATAATTTCTTAATCATAAATTTAATGACACAAAAAAATTTGTGTGCAATATGTCACCTAAAAAGATAAAACTCGTCCTAGATCTTATCAAAATCAATCTCAATAACACTCCCCAGAAATACAAATAAATAAATTGATAATCATTATACGACTATAAATTACAATACTTGACTATTTTGTTTATTTAACGACAACGACAAATACAAAAAGCAAGCAAAACATGTGGTCAAACTAAAAAAAAAAATTGTGTGAAGCGTTGAAATTTATATTAAAATAAAATGAACAAAAAAAAACATATGATTGTCTTAACTTGTTATTGTAAATTTTGTTCAGACGTTTATTTACAATTTTTTTTCTGTTTTCTCCTTCTCATTCTATTTACAGAACAAAATTGAATGCACTCAATGTAAATATTTTCAGTCATTGAAAACAGTAAACAGTAACGGATCAGATGAAATTATTATCTGTATGCACTATAAATAGAAATGACATTGCTTAGAAGATTTTTGTGCAGAGATACTCAATTTCATGTCAAATTGAGCAATTAAAGAAAATTTTTCATTATCTCAAGGTGATAAGAAAATACCACGCCTATCTGAGGAACAAATAACTTTTGTCTCTCAAATACAAACAAAAAATAAATGATTAGAACAAACATTGATTTAGTTTAACACACTAACAAACTAAAAACCATAATCGTCATATTTCGTACTTTGATCATTTACTAAAACACAAGTTATTCACTTTTACTTGAAAACTATTCTCTGCAACCTTAAAATAAAATAAAATAAATTCATTCTCTTATCACACACTATCATCACCTTTTCATAGATGTATTCACAACAAACAAAAATTTAACTTCCTATTGAATTGAATAGAATTGAAATTAAATAAACGTTATCAGTATTGTACACAAAAAAAAACATTAATAGCAACAAAAAAAAGTTGTCAATCGTTGTCCAACCGGCTTTTAATGTGTATATCATTC
Organism: Culicoides sonorensis; assembly: GCA_900002565.1. NCBI lineage: Eukaryota > Metazoa > Arthropoda > Insecta > Diptera > Ceratopogonidae > Culicoides > Culicoides sonorensis. The sequence goes on along the minus strand of LN483487.1, from coordinate 227,315 downwards.
ATTTAAATATACATAAAAAAATGTCATTCATTCATAAGTATTTTATAATAAAATAGATAACAGCATGTGAATTGAAATGATGATGAAAAGTATAAATATAATGACTAGACTGCATTTACTTATATTCATTTAATCTGTTTCATTTAATTTTTTTACTATTCATCTACACACTGACATACAGAATTTTATTCATTATCATCATGATATACATAGAGAGAGAACTTTTGTTATTAATTTATTTGATGATGATGATGATCGGATTATAGTGCTATGTTTCATTTGAATGAATAGAATAGATTTAATTTTATTATTGATGATCGGAATTTGCTATTCATTCATGACAGGGTTAGAATTATATGGCATTATGACACAACAAGCACACGTGCTGTCATTTTAATGTGTAATATGGTTCAATTGAAATTGATGAAATAGTAAGTTTATAATGGAAGTTCTTGTTTTCAAATTAGGATAGTTGCATTGTCATGATTGGACCTGTTATTGAAGTGCATTTACCTGAAAAATGTTTTGTTGATATTTTTGAATGTTGATTGTTCAATAAATTTGATTGTTGAATATGACTTTGAGGATCTTGAAATTTAAGGTGTTTTCAGCGATGATATCTCATTTAAGCCATGCTTATGAGCGTATCTAGCATTATGCTGAGAGTAGTTGAAAAAAAATTTCCATACATTGCCCAAATTTCAATGCCCAAAGCTACCTCAGTTACTCCTGGACATGCCTGGCTAGAGGTATCCGGCCGATAGTATCGACTCTTGGGTGCTTTTACTCGAGAGTCAAAAGTTTTGTTACTGTTAACTTAATGCCTATCTTTTCAAGTTGACAAGTAAAAATTTAAATTGAGATGAGCGAGAAGATAAGACGAGGTTATTATGGGTCATTTTCTGTAAGTTTGAACGATAAGTAAGATGTTTATCAAGTGGTGTGTACGATAACGAAGTTAAAAACGATGAAGAAATGTATGCGTTAGAAGTAGCATATGCTGAAACAGTGAACTACTTTCGAGATCTGTGTAATTTTTTTTTGAGTTCCATACTAAGAAATGAAATCCTTAAGAAAGAAGTAAAGATAGTTTTCAATCGAGATATCAGTCTAAGGCTTGATTTAAAAACGCTGGAATTTAATTTACAAAATGCTGGGAACTTCCTTGATACTAAAAGATTGTGTAAAATCGGCTCTAAGGCTTAGGCCTTCAAGACGAGTATGATGAAAAGCTCAAACAAAAAGCAGTTAAATTGCATGGTATTGGCTAGAAAATTGGCTAGATAAAGATGGTGACTGCTTGAGATGACAGGATAAAAGCTAAGCCCCCCGGATAAGTGTAAATCTGATCTGATCTGCCTGACATTTAAAGTCGTTTTGTGTCAATTTAGAGATGATTGAACATTATTCGGAGCAATCACCATTTCCGACTTTTAATGCCATCACCAAGCTCATCAACGACATTACGTTAACAAAAATGTTATTTTGAGCAAAAACCTATAAAATGAGTACCTTCAACAGCCAAATAAATTTTAAACTTTAATGGTCAATGAAAAGATACAAAAAAAGCTCAAACTTTTTACATATCTTTTGTTTTTCGTAAAAAAAAAATAATTCAGTCACTAAATTTGTATATTTAACATCCACGTGAACATCCATTTATTTCATAATTTTTTTTCCTTTCCATATTGTTAGTTTGGTTGTTATTTTTTAAGGTTCGTAGCGACATTTCACATTCATCTATCAATCTAGTTGTTTTCAATTTTATCCTTATAACAATGCTGTCGTCTATTCTTGTAGAACATTGCATTAGCTTGGCATTAGCTTAACATGAGCTGAAAAAAATAATGTTATATTCAAACATATTTTGAATATGTATGTGCTGACATAATACGATGACTAACAAAATATTTGCAAAAACTCTCAACCCACACACACACACACTCATCTTATTTGTACCTGTTTTCAGTTGATGAACGATGTGTAGTTCATCGACAACCAAAAAAAATGATACAGAAATAACAACATTTTTTATGTTGTGCATCACGTAACCTTTGCTTGTGTGTGTGTATATCCTGTGACTTTAGCACAAGCCCGGTATTAGTGTGATCCTTAACTCAAAAATGAAGAGATACTACAATTTTTTATTGAGTCCATATAAAATATGTCTATGAATGAATGAATTAGATGATAACGAAAAAAAAAAATAAAAAAATACACACACATAAGCTTCATATTTTTCGCATGAACATCGGATTGGATAATGGATGCAATAAAGTGAAAACTTAACAACAACAAAATGAGAATTCGTTTTTTTTTCCTGTCATTGTGAACAAAGTACATTCAAACTCCATGTTGAAATTAGATATGTATGTGGAAAATTTCGCATTTTTTTTGTGTTATTCTGTTCATGATGAAAATCATATTAAAGGTGAAATGTGCATCAGTAAATCAAATTAAATGTATGTAAAAAAAAATCTGTTTTTGATGTCAAATGGATTAATTTGATTATGATACATCAATTTCCAGGATGAATGAGGAAATCAGTTGCATTGAGAATATTTGACTTGGAACTTCGACAATTGAATCGCATTTATATGCCATTTCAATCACACAAGGCTATGGTATGATCGTCGAATTTCCTTTAAAAAACAAAGTATCACATTTATTTGAGCAAAAATGTAAATTTTCATATACATTTGTCATCATCATACTCCATGCACATGACATTTTGCATTGACATCACATGAAAAACTTTTTGAAGACATCCTTCATCCGTAATATCATTAAAAATTTTATGCAATAATAAAACGAGTCAACAACAATGTTTCTTTTTAATTCAATCACTCATCATATTTAACATAAATTTAAACAGCAACAAAATAAACTAAATTTCATATGTAAAATTTTAAAGCAAGCAGTAAAATATGTGTGCATGTGACGATATGCTAATATTAATAATAATAATAAAATTATTTTATTTTATGAAAAATTTAATTTTGTATTTTAAACTCCTTTTTTTTGTTGATAAATAAAATTTCAAAAAGGCTTCTCATCTTAGCTCAAAAAACGAACCACCTGCATGGAATGAATATTTAACAATTATTTTATGAATATAACATACTTGTTATTATAACATGTTTATTTCTCCTCATAAAGCAATATTAGAGTCTGGAAAATATAAATAAACAAGGACCTTGTTTTATGTGTTTTCATAAAAAATAAAAAAAAATAATATTATACGACAACATTGTACTCATTCGCATGTGAATATGCATATAAATTTTTTTTTAAACTAAAATATTATTTATGGAAAATAATATCATATAAGAATATTGTTAAAGGGGGTTGCTGATGCTGCAGCTAGTTTTATGCTGCACTTTCATAATGTCACATATATACACAAAATCACGTAATAAATTTGTTATTGTTGTGTTATATTATTTTATTATTATTATAACTTGTTTTAGAATCACAAAAATTGTATCACATATTTTTGTACAGGTTTAACTTTAGTGTACCTATATAACAAAATGCGGATATTAGCTTGAACTTTTATATTCAATTTATTCAATAAAATGAAATACGAATAAAAAGGAAAATTTAATAATATTTCACATTTGCTTTATAGATTTATTTTTGTTATTTTGATATATGATGCAATGTGTTGCGTATGAATGTTTAGTTTTTGTCTGAAAACTATACAATACACCAACCTGGAATATTAAAAGGAAATTTAACGTGATTTTTAACGCTGATTTCGGCCCAATCAATGAGTAGCAGCATGCATGTGTGACAAAGGTGTGCAGATTCATTCCATTAGTCTCCAGACGGCGTTGGGCTAAAGGTTTCATTTTCGAGATCTTGAGTCGCTCATGAATTTCCTAGTCAGTCTCTTTTGGATTGGAGTAATAAGTCAACCAGATGATCCAGACATACTCCAGTTCTGACTTCACCAAGGTGTTATATAGCAATAGAATAGCCTTAATGTTCTGGAAGCTTTTTGATGTGCGTATAACAAACCCAAGTGTTCGGTATGCTTTCTTGGTGATCAGGTCAATAAGCACGTTAAAAGACAAAAGTGGGCTAAATGTGATACCCATGTCCTTGAAATTGGAAATCTGGTTGACTGGAAAGTTTTCATTTTGATAGGCGTGGTGACTTTAAAGTCGTCAGCAAAGGCAGAGCATCTACTGTTTGAGATAACATTAGGTGCATTATTCATGTAGATGATAAACAGAGAGGGCCTAGAATGGACCCATATGGAACACCGCTTCTAGGGCTGTCTGAGATCTCGTGCTGTTGAAAGTGACATGGTGTTGTCTCTCATAAAGATATGATTCGAACCAGTTCAAATGAGGCCCATCAAATCCAAGCTGAAGCTTAGCGATCAGGATATCATGTTTAACTAGATCAAACGCCTTGGACTTTGAATTTCATTAAAGCAGATGTTAAACATTTCTTAAAAAAATCTCACAATGTGATTCAAATCAAAATATTAACGTATCTTAAAACAAGGTAATAAAACTTCCATTACATGAAATCGTCATTTGACATCAAATCAAAAAAGTCAATTGGTATAAATATGGAATTTGCTATTACAAAAAATCGTGGGTGTTGTACAAAATCATGTCACCAATATAAATATTAAAGTACCATCAAATCTTATTATTATTAGTATTATTATTAAAATTAAACAAATTCTAATTGAAAGATTTGAATTGAAATTAACAAGTTTTTACAGGAAATGCCTAATTTGCGCTAATTTGAATTTATTTATTGTGAGATAAAATAATTGCGCAAAATGAAAACAATGAACTTTAAATTCATTTCATTTCATTTCAATGGAATTTGATAATTTTGTTTTTGTACAAATGTGAGAAAGCAAGAATCATCCCACGTTTAAGGTCATACAATAATTCAATCAATTGACCATCATCAACCCTCGATTAAAACATGAAACATGATGGAAAATTTAATTAATTTTTTTAAAATTTCAATCCAATTAAAGCTGAATTAAATTTATTTTTTGTTATAATTAATATCAAATTTGCTTAAATTGAAAGCATTTTTTTTTTATTTAACATTTCATTGAATGTCCTCCAAAATGTATGCAATGCACTTAAATTCCATAATTGAATTAAATTTAAAACAAAATTGAATGAAATTTAAAAATAAAATCAATTAAACATGAAATTGTCATAAATTGTATTTAAAATTTAAAAAAAAGTAATTTTTATGAATTTTCATTGTGAATTGTAATCGATTCAGAACAAATAATGATAAAATAATAATAATGTTACATGTCATGTTAGATAATGATCACAAAATTAACGTTACATTGCGCTTTTTGCTTTAACCCATTTCCGTCCAGCGTTGCGTTTTCGCAACGTTACCTTTGTCTCAAAAAATTTCCAAAACGATAAGAAATTTATATAAACTATTTTTTCCTACATAAGCTTTGAAGGAAAATCTAATCGACCTGTTTTTGTATTTTTCTTAAATATTTTTTGAAATAGGCTTAAATTTGCGTTTTAGATGGCAAGTCGTGATGTAAGCAGATGTAAGCATTTTTGTATTTTGGTAAGCAGAACACAAATTGAGCAAAATTTGATATAAATATTCATAATTTTCTTAATTTTTTGATTTTAATCTATTGGAAATGTGAATCTTTAAAATTTTAAACCATTTATTTCAAAAAAATTAAGCAGCAAATAACCCTTTTTGACCTAAGTGCTCAAAATTTCCAACAAGATTTTAAGCCTTAAAACTCAAAATTAAAAATACGTTATTTTCTAAAAATCATTTTTATCCTAATCGAAAACACTATACCAAAAATCAGATCCCTAAGTATGCTCCTTCATAGTCCGGACGGAAATGGGTTAAATTACATGAATGTAAAATTATAATCGATAAATTTTTTTTTTTAAATGAATGCAGTTCATTTAATTTTACTTAGAAATTTTCATTGAATTATTTTTACATTAAAAAGCTCAGTCAATCAAATAAAAAATGTCATTTATAGTATTTAAGTACAATGCAATCAATCATTTTATTGACAAACTGTCTTATGAATGAACTTTTTCTGAATTTTATGAATAAGATATCATCAATATAGAATTAAAGTCTTCATGGTATCACTCACATTATCAGTTAAATTTAATTGAATTTCTGCTTAATCATTATCTTGCATTTAAATTCACAATTGTAAGGAATTTCCAGTTGTATCGGCTTCATGTCTCGTGAGATAACGTTTCAATTTAACAATGACATTTTTATCAATTGAATGAAACAATATGAAACAGAATTGATTGTGAATTAAATTGTTACTAGGCATAGACTAGATTGACCTTGAGTTGAGACTCCATGGAACATTGAAACATCAATCTGGGTTTTTTCCTCACTTTAAATGAAAATTTCAATGAAAATTACTCAAAATATGTCTAGAGACAAATAATTAACCATAAAATGTGGAAAATATGTTTGTATGAACATCATTTAACCGTTTATGGACTCTAAATTACTTGTATAACAGAAAATTTTATCTGAAATATAAAAAAAAAAATTTATAATTCCCTTTTAAACTATAAAATTTGATACTCTTTGGCTCAGACGATAAAGAATTTCATGCAATTTTTTTTTTTGTTAGTTGTCCGGACTTTTCATATCATAAACATTTGATGATCAAGCAATATATGAAAAAATAAACATATAGTTAAATGTGTGTGGGTGTGTGTGTGTATGTGTGTAGTTAGGCCACAATATTGTCTCCATTATTTGTCACGTAACTCACATTTTAACCTGACACACAGACATAAATGAAAACTATGAAACGAATTGTGTAATATGAAGAATATATGAGACAATTTGATACTAAAGGATGTTATATTGCCATATAAATTTGAAATTTGTGACTCGGACGAGATAGAAATTTGTCAGTTATTGGTAAATTTTCTCTTAACTTTCAAAAAAAATTCCTTTCGATACATTTTGAAAAAATAAGTATCCAGGAATGCCATAAACTTTTTTTCATTCAGAGCCATACACAGGACATTTTCTGTCCATATAAAAGCAAATTCACATGAAAAATGCAACTTCCTTTTATGTGTTTGTATGTTATTTTTATTATAGTCTCGAGTTGATTTTTGTATAACGTTCATTTTTTTCGTTGTTCATTTTTTTCTTGCAATTTTTTTTCTCTGTTGTACATTTCAGAAAAATAAAAATTATAAATTATATTGTCTATGCGGTGTAATAAATTTCTTTTATTTTCTGTTATTTAGAATTTTATTCATACTAAATTGAGTTTATGTGAGAAATTATGTGTACTAAAACATATGGAATGAAGAGGAATTGCTGATGCACTTAAAATGGAAAAAAATGAAAAAAAAATGTTTTTATTTATATGAAAACATAAAAAATGTGGTCGTTCAAAATATGAATTAGTGCATTTCTGGTCTTTTACAATTCATGTGATGCGAAAATTGGGTTCATTTAGTTTCAATTTAAAAAATCGAGAATTTTATATTTTCGGATTTAAAAATCAACCAAAATCCATGTTTCAGGTGCATGAAAAGATATTCTTGCCATATCATTTTGCAACCACGTGAAATAATCATGTTTCAATCAAAATTACTGTTTTTTTTTTTTTAACTATTATTTAGTTTTTTATTTTTTATTTGAATGACTGTTACAATAAAAAAGGTAATAATAAAAGACCTTATCAACCAAGTCATCTTTAAATTAAATCACGCGTCAGACATTTATTTATTAATTCACTTCACAAAATAAACTATTTATTTTTTTTTGTCACACTGAACCGTGTGCTGCCTTGAATAATATGGAAGTGTCTCACACACACACTCACTCGTCGTAGATGGTTCGCAATAATAACAATGAAATATTGCATTGAATTGAGCAAATCACGTGCCATGAGGTTTTTTTTTGTATTGCGGTAGTTGATGCACTTTTTTAACTTATTTATTTATATTTACTGTATGGAATTAATTATATTAAAATAATAACAAAAAAAAAATAATGGGAAATGCAGTGAATGATGGAAGTCAGGTGCGATGAGAATTTATTTGAAAATGTAAGGAAATAACACATGGAATGAAAGTTTTAAGATAACCAAGATTTTTTTTATAAAAAATATATATATTTTTTTTTAAATTGATCATTTTCATCATAAAACTTTTCCAATTGAAACCCATTTTCAGGGCCATTAATGGTTGAATTATCACTTAATAGAAAAAAGGACCTTTTTTTTTCTTATCTCACACTGTTTCATGAAACACCCAATGAATATTTATTTGTATCTACACACTGACCTTCTAACACCAAAATTATCGATGAAAAATTTTCAAGAGATATTGTTTAATATCTCAAATAACAATAATAATAAAAAAAAAGAAAGAAAAAAGACAATAAAGACACACAATTCAGAGTAACAAAGAAACGAAACAGGGGGTGATTCCGTTTTTTTTTTCAATATACACATTTAACACCTAAAATCTGTCGTCTGTATTGGATGTGATAAAATTATATCGTTATGCGATTTATTTATTTTTTTTCGCCTTCTTCCATCATATGTGTAATGTTACATGTGTGGATGAAACGCAATATGCTGGTAGAAATATGACCAATATTAAACAATATATTTATATTGGTTTCTTATCAAATTGGTTTGAACAATAAATGTGTGTAGATATAAGGAGCTTTTTTTACACCATTCACAATAATAGGCAATTTGCGACAATTTATGACTTGATTAGGGAACAATAAAATGGAAAGAAAAAAAATAAAGATTCTGCTTACTTTAGGTATTTATGTTGCTTCGATTAAGGTTATAACTACTAAAGACTCTGAAGTAAACGAACGTGTCAATTTAAGTGAGAGTGTGTTGAAATTTTTATGGGCAACAAAGGCCGAGGATCTGTGGCTCCACCCAAAGGAAGTAGCAGATTTGGGCTTAATTACAAAGATCTAGACGAGTAGCAAAGTGTCGCTACAACAAAAACAACAACATCTACTAGTCAGAGTATTGAATTCATTCGTGTTGAACCGAAATTCATTTTAATAGGTCCATGATGGCTTCCATTCAAAAATCAACAGTTCATTTTTTTTCATCAGGGCAAATAAGTGAATGTGTGACACACGAATTAAGTGATATAAGCAATGATTAAATTGAGCTGTTCTTCTTCCAATTTTTTGTCTGTTTGAAAAAATTTTGCTTAAATCACATAAGAATACAAAATAATGGGACAAAACTGTCACAATTTATTTATATTGAATGTGTGATAACTCACATAATAATAATAATGATAATAATTCTTACACACATTACACACACACATACTCACGATTCACACTTTCATTCTTTTCTTTTCAATTGTCAATTGTTCCCTTTTCATTTTGAATTTATTTTTCTTATTCTCAGTTAAATACAAAATTGAATTGAATTTAATCTCAAAAATGTGAATATTTTTGACAATCCTACGCAATCACATAATGTAACATAATATTATAAATTTCTCGTATTTTTTTTGCTTTTCTTTCTATTATATAAAGACAAAATTGTAAGAAAGATAAATAAATCATATCGCTTCACTGGTTTCACTGTGATTCAATATATACTATTTAATACGAATAAATGAAATATGGGCACTAAACACTCAGATTACACCAAAAAAAAAATTATTATTACTTCGCAAACAGCAGCACTGCAGTAACTTAGTTACATTTTGTGATAAAATGTCATAAATAAAATGTAATATAAAATAAATAATCACAATAATACTAAAATGAAAAGTGTGGGATTACATTTTTGTGTATTTCCTTTTAATATTATTTTGGTGTAAGTAAGTTCGAAAATCAGTAGCAAATAATAAATCAACCATAAAATACGTTTCTGCTATCATCAGAAAAACAAGCAAGAGGCAGCTAACAAAAAGAAGAAGATAAAATGTAATTTTTTATATTAATTTTTAAAAAGAAAATTGCTTTAATCAACAAATATTATTTAATTTGACAGATATAAGATAATAATAATCAATAAAATACAATAAAAAAATAAAAAATCAGGAAGATATTGAAACAACAGATAGTTGTATCAATTTTATAGCCATGACCATCAAATTTGAACGATTAACTGAACTGAACTGATAATTTTGATTTAATTTTATCGTTTTACTACGCTTAAATCAAATAAATTTAATCTTATCATAAAAAATTACTTACTTTGCATTGGATGAGGTGGCTCCTCGATGGCGCCTTTCGTTTCCATTTCTTTTTTAAACGTCATTTTTTTTAATATCCACTCGGTTTTTTTTTAAATCTAAATTAAACTATTTTTAAAGGAGAAAACACGTCTCAAAACAGACCGGAATCAGTTGAGACTGAACTTGACCACGCTTAATTTAAACTGAGGTAGGTTGGTTGAAACACACGTGCGTATGTACGAGAGAAAATTAACTTCAATATGAAACTGAAACGATATACAGAGAAAAAAAAAGTAAATAAATAGAAATTAAGGTTATTGATACAATTTTTTATTATGACTTTGTTATTTATTATTAGTAAATTGTATGTTTATTTATTAATGTAATTTTTTTTCATTTAAAATATTTATTACGGCATTTGATAATAAAAACTATGGTCATAACCGGTAAAATATTTTCATAATAAAAATTAATGTAAATTTGAGAGGGTTCGTTAAATTTAAATGCATTGTGATCCAATTAATATTATTTTTTGAATTTAAATTTAACTTAATTTGAAAAAATTAACTCAGTCAAAATATTCGTTGACATGATTTTAAAATAGGCATACCATGAACGCACTTTTGGGCGAGACAATCCCGATTTTTGAATCAATATACCGATTCTCGATTGTCCGAAAGGAGAGTCCGAAAATTGACCTTAATTTCACAAAACTTTCTTGAAAAATTTTTCAAGGAAAAAGTCGTTGATGAGTATGCAAATCGATAAGGAATCAAAAATTACAGCGTCTTGTTTCTAGGTCTTTCGATTGGACACTCCAGAGGGCACTGAAAGCTGATTTTGTGATTTACACGAATAAAAAAAGTTGAAAAACAGCAAAAAAATTCAGAGTAAAAGTCGTTGATAACACTGTAAGGGTGCCGAGGACGGTCCTGGGGGTCGGAAAAATCCCTCCTCCAGACTGACAAGGTGGTTGATGAGGTCGTTGATAATTTTAGTCCAGTAAAAAATGAATAGTTTTTAATTGTCCCGATATTTGCTTTCAAATTCCGATTTTTTGTTTTACTAGTCCCAATTTTTCATTAAAAGTCCCTGGTATGCCTATTTTTAAATAACCAGAAAAAGTTCCTTTTTTTTTAATTCAAGAATTTGACATCAATTAATATCAGTTTACGATTTTTAAGTCACGTTAGCCTAAGTGTCACAAATAATTGTTATCTCAATAAAATAATAATTTATCTTCACTCAAAACAATAGTAATCACAAATCTAGTATTGATTTGGGTTTTTGCACTTGTGTTAATTACATTAATATGATATAAATTTACCAAGAGGAGTCTTTTAAATGTATGAAAACAAAATATTTCTGATAAAGGTGATTATTTTTACTATTTATTAGCATTAACGTGTTAATTGTCATTTAACCCAAACAAGCTGAAAGCTCATTTTACACTCTAAGTTGAAAATACCCCGCAGTACAAATTGAATTGGTTGGCAGAAGAAGATCTTTGATTGACGCTTACAGGGTCTTTGTTGAATGCAACTTTAAAGACATTTCCTGTTAGCGTCAATCAAAGGTGTCCCGGAGGGGCATTTTCAACTTACAGTGTAGATGTAGAAAGTGATTTTGCCCTCAACCAAACCAGGAAATCAGTAAAAACTTGGTTTTCTAAGATTCTAAGCACAAATTGATTGTCACTTCCGTGCATTTGGGTTAAAAATATGATGAGTTAATATTTCACGAAAAAAAACCTTTTGTTTTTTGATTCACGATTTTTTACGAACTGCAGTTAATTGACCTTGAGACACGTGCCTCACATCAACATTTTAATTCTTGTAAACCACCAATTTTAAGATGTAAAAATACTAATTCTAATTAAATTTACAAGAATTCACGTGATTTTACATGCAAACTGATGTCACACGTTTATTGAAAGTTCTCGTATATAAATATAATTAACCGTTCTAAACCTTCACAGTCCTAAATTTGGAATCAAAACTAATTTTTATCACTTATAACGCATTTATTATGATAAAATTAATAAACATCACAATATTGAGTTACCTTATATGAAAGTCTCGTCAAATTGAAGCAGTTAAAAAATATTGAAAAAAATTTAAAGTACTATAAAACACAAATTGAATCCATATTTAATTATTAATTGTTCAAATTAAAATATTTTTTTTTTTAAATTTAATTTGAACTTGAATGTTTGAGAACACGAGTGGTACTAAAAAAAATAATCAGTTTACAATTCTAATATACAGCAATATTATTATTATCAAAGTAATTAAACAAAAAAAAAATCTGTGCTTGTAAGGTTAATTGTGATATACTTAAATTTCAATACACATTTAACGATTATTTTATCATTTAATCAAGATTTCAAACGTCGTTCCTATTTGACAACATAAAATAAAGATTTTTTTATATCAGTTTAAGTCAGATTATCAAAATCAATGTAAATCAAAATCACTTACCAATTTTTGCAAGTCTATGAATTGATAACACTCAACAACTTTGATTAATTTATTTTAATCAAAATTTTAATGAAAAATGTGATCAATTTCATTTTGATGAGTAATCAGTCTCATTTAACAAAAAACTGTGAAACTATCATAATTTTTTAATATTTTAATTTTTTTAGTAAGAATAAGGTTTTATTTGAGTTTTTAATTATTATCATTAAAGCCTTGATATTTTTATTGATTATTATGATATTATTTTTTTTGCAGTCTTGATATATAAATTTAACAGAAAACAACGACGTTGTCACGGTTAAAGCACAGGAAATAGACTGATAAAGTGATGATCTAGAATCATAGAATTGTTTTGCTACTGAAATGAAAAAGCACATTCATTTGTATGCATGTATAATAATTTTTTATAGAGGATTTGTTTAACGCGAAGAAATTTTAATGATCACAGTAAATGGAAAATTTACTGAAAATACACTGAATGAAAATGTCGGTTATAAGGATTCGGCATATTTATGTGTCTCCAGTTACAGTTGGCACATGTTTATGACAATTATTTAACTCTGGCCTTCAATGATGAAATGATTGAACACTACGATATCTTATTTGATATCAATGTAAGTTGAATACTTACTTACTTTTACTTTACGCCTCTGTCCTCACACTCTAAGTTGAAAACGCCCCGCAGACCACCCCGCATAATATGCATAGACTAGAAGAGTGCCCATTATACTCGAATTTTTGTTTCAAACTAACTAGAAATGCGATAAAAATTTCATTCATTGGACACCCTGTAAGCGTCAATCAAAGATTTCTGTCTGTGGACCAAGTCACTTTGTACTGTGGGGCGTTTTCAACTTCCAGTGCATGTTGAGCAAAGGCGATCTACAAAATTTCACTATATGGAACGTCAGATTGCAATTTTGTTCAGTACCCACAGGTTGTTAAATTGTGCCTCATTTGTCTCCCTGATTAAGTTGGTATCAAAGAGTGTGGAGCGTCGCCAGGTGTTCCTTGGTCAACCTCTTCTACGTCTACCTTGTGGGTTGTATACAAGGGGCTGGTGGCAAACTTCTGAAGAGTCTTTTCGTAATATATGCCAAATATAACCAAATTTTCTTTTACGTATCTCCACATTTATGTTTTGTATCTCGGCTATTCTAAGCAGTCCCTCATTCGAAATTCTATTTGGCCAGCATATACGCAGAATTCGTCTAAGACAGCAGTTGACAAATACTTGCAGCCTTCTCTTAATGTCCTCTGTAACGAACCAGGTGTCACAACCATACAGAAGCACAGAGAGTACGCACGGTCTAAAGATGTTAAGTTTAACCGGTTTGCTATAGACTGAAGAGCACCATTTACGATTAAGTATCGAAAAGACACCCCCAGCTTTTCTTATCCTGGTTTGCAAATCTTTAACTGCGCCGCCATACAGGCTCACCACACTCCCTAGTGAATCCGTTGACTCGTTTTGTTGGATTTTGATGGAGTATCAAAGCAGCTTTAGATTCTGAATTAATTCGCTTTTTTTTCATCTTGTTGACGATGATCTTCATTCCAACCTTAGCCGATTACACCCGTAGGTGTAAAGTCAGTTAATTTTCCTTCCTTAGTGCAAAACACTTTACTTAAAAAAACAAAAAAAAAGTGTATAAATAATAAATAAATAATTTATTATTTGTAAAACATTATACATTGACACATACCTTTGAATGACACGTCCAGTTCATACAGATTAAATACGCGTATACAAACCAATGACACCAAGTTGTTAATCATTATGTTAAACATACCACACACACGCATTTTGTTATTATTATTTATTATTTATAAATTGTACCGAAAAATTGACTACATGAATGAAGTACACAAAAATGAAGACACTTTTAAATTCAGTACAGAGTATAAAATAAAATTAAATGTACATTGAATTAATTTCAAATAAATAACTTAATATGACGTTATTAAGTGCTCTATATCCATATTATAATAATAATAATAATCATTAAAATAAAATTGTGTGATGTTAACAAGACGGTAACAATCTTGTTCTAAAGTGTTATCATACAGTGTGTGACACTTGAGGCAAAACATCGTCGTGTTCAATTTCAGCTATTAAGTCATTGTATTGTGCCAACATATTGCACATATTGAATGACCAAAAGCAGCTGTGAAAAATGTATTTCAATTGTTCTATAGTGTAGAAGAACTTGTAGTATGTGATTCTGAAACAAAATAAAGTAAATACTACAAGACAACAAGTGTTTGTATATAATTTGTCCAGACCCTTATTTGTATTATTTTACTCACATTTTGTTTACATTAAAATAAATACATGAGAATTGTTATTATTCTCTTGTGTAATGCACTACAATTTATATAAAATAATAATAATAATAAATGCTTACATGTGCAATTTAAGTATGCATTTCAAGAGGCAAAAAAATAACAATAATAATAATAACACATTTTCTCTGATAAATATTTATTTAAAGTTCTATGAAAAATTTTACATTTTATATGTTTTAGACTTAGTGTCTCCACGATTGTGTATACTTCAAGCATGGAAATGGTGATTTATTTTAATTTATAATATGTGTCGATAAATATTGATATTTACAAACATTTTAAAATGTGATTTTTATTGTAATTTTTTTCTGTGAAATACTTTTTTATAAATTTTAATATAGAAAGAAAAAAAACATCATTAATTATTATAAATTATCTGATGTGACGAAGAAAACCGCTTTTAATTGTGAGCAATTAATCAGAACAAATATGTGTGCAAATGATTGATAAAGATCATTATCTATTCCTTTTTTATAATAATACGTTGCGTTCGTGTTGGCACTGTAAAAAATTTGAATAATTGTAAACCTCCCACATAATTACTTGGGTTGTAACTTAATTTAATATTTGTTGCGTTCAATTCAAGTACAATGTATTAATTAATTTATTTTAATTCTTTTAGGGGTTCTGGACTTTGAGAGATTTTGTCAATTCAAAAGCTTGACTCATTTAAAAAAAAATTTACCCATTAACCGTCTCTACTAAAATTGTTGAGTAATGAGGGTAAATATGCGACTGTCTTAATGGCTGAAGTTTATTCTATAAATCTTTGTTTGAAAAAATGTGTAGAAAAAAATTCACTGACAGGACTATGCATATAATGTCGGATAGTCAAGCTACACTCTAAAGGCACTAATGAATAGAGTAAATTCAAAAATTATATGGAAATGCTTAAATCTTATCTATCAACTTTCAAGAAATAATAGTGTGAAAATCATTTGGGTTCCTGATCACAGTAACATAGAGGGAAATGAAATTGCCAACAGACTAGCAAAAGGAAGGTTCAGCTTCAACTTATGCTGGCATACAACCATACTTAGAAATTTCATTAAAAACAGCAAAATCTGCAATATTTGAGTGACTTATAGATGAATCAACCTGATACTGTGATCTGCAAAGCAATCGTCTTTCTGAACACGTACTTAATCTTATACCCAAATGGTCAGTCACTCGTACTAAGGAGTTTCTAGAAATGACCACAGGTCAAGTAAGAGTTCTGGTGGCATTCCTTACAGGACACGCACGTGTAATAAAACACCTTAAGATTTTGAACCTAAGTGAAACAGATTTATGTAGAATATGTCAAGCAGAGGATGAAATTGCTCACCACATTCTCTGCTTCTGTAGTGGACTTGAGAACAGGAGAAGGGTTTTTTTGGGTATTTAAATGGGCAAATAAATTCAACGGCCTTCTTTGGAATGAAACTTCATTTGATATATAAGCTTTTTGAAGAAAATAAGTATCATTAAAGAAGAGTAAAGGGCAAGTTGAAAGTTAGCCTACAAAAATCCCAATGTAGTTGTGGCTGAGGTGGCTATACACTTCTCTTATCATCATCATCATCATCATCATTGAGTTTCAAGCAAATTTTCTTCTAGAATTTGTTATGATACCAATAACTTGAAAAAAACACATAAATTTCCTCAGTAATGCATAATATGCACAGAAATTCCAAAAATCAACACAAATATTAAATTTTGATATCTAAAACTCTTTTTCTAACCTCAAAAATGTAAGTTTAACATGCAATGCAGTTATTTTTTTCCATTTTAACTGAATTTCATTTTCCTTTTATTATTCTTTTTCAAATAATTTACGTAGCTCAAGCATCTAACATGCATAAAGTAAAATGAAAAAAACAAAATAAATAAAGGAAATGTGATATTCTGTCTCGAAGGATGTTTACTTTGTGAAAAAGAATACCTGAAAACTTTAAATATTGAAAATTTTCAATGGATTGTCTGTATTGCATATTTTTTTTTGTCGTATGTTTGATTGGATATAAAATAGGAATAAAATTGAATTGTTGAAGAAATATTTCAATATTTGTTTTCAATTAATTCGATTGTTGAACAATCATTGGAATGACTTTTTTTTATCATCATGTGTATGTTTTTTATTTGTTTTTCATTTAATTTTTTATTTCGAATACAATTATTTTTTTCATTTCATTTCTTTTTTTTAATTGATATTTTATAGACAGGTGATTTAATTGATGAATTTCAGACTCCATTCAAATAAAGGAAACAAACAGTTTTTAACTACTCATTGGGAGCGGGAGACATTGAGACAGTATCCCGAAAGTGCATTTTATTCAAAATTCATCAAAAAAGATGAAATTCAATTAAAATTTAGACTTCTAGGAAAAAAAATTATTTTAATATATTGGATTAAATGATGCATGTTTTTCATAAAATTTTTGCTTCAAAGAACTTTGTCTAGAAATTCTGCCTCAAGGACGTTAAGCGATTTCCCTTTTTTAACTTATAATTATTATAAATTAATTTCTGTCCCTTTAGCGATCATTTTAACTTTCTTTGAACAACTTTATAAGAAAAATTACCTTCCCTTTAATTTTTATCCTCATAATATTTAATTTTTCAAAGAAGACAAAAGAAAACAATTAAAAAAAGTTTTATAAAATTCCTTGATATCGGAATGGAAGATGACACATGAGTAATTTTCAAACATTTTTTTAAAAAATTTTATGTACGATTGCTTAATTCTTTAAATGTAGACTGGCGTTTCCTGAAGATTTATTTTCTGTTATGCATTTCAAATGAAAATTTTCTAATATCGCAAATTCTTTCTTTTTTATATATATTTAATCATTTCAATTTAATGAAGCACATCCAATTACTCACACCACTTTGATACATATCTTCATTAAAAAATTTTCTGTGATATAATATATATTTTTTTTGTTTCAGTCCTTCTTTATCAACGACTTTTTATTGATATAAATTATTTTTTTTCTCTTTCGTTTTGTTTAACCTGAGAAAAGTGTGCTCTAGAGACCATTCTGTTGATTCGTGATTTAATTCAGATCATTTAATGTTGACTTACTTAATGGCTTAAATGTAAAAGGAATTAACTCAAAAAATGAAGGAAATTTTAAACCATGAATAAATTTCACCATGAATTAGGGTGGTGGAACCTTTTAACGTTCATAACCCCTTACCGTATAAATTGAAGGTCCCACGTGGTTAGGCCATAGATAAAAGGCGCTTAAGGAAGCTTCGGCTGAAGTAGTATAAACACATTAGGACCATTGGCTCCGCGGTGGAGCTTGTAATCTTATCTAAGGCTTAACCGAGTTTTTGTCACATAATAAAATAAACCATTGGTGGGCTTATGGTAACGATAGACGTTAACTTACTCGCAATAGCTTGAAATTGAATATGCAGCTCCTCATTTTTCATTTATCTTGATGCTTTTTACGTGAATGCACTTAAATATAATTCAAATCATTTCCTTTTCAAATTTTTCTTTTAAATGTATGAGACAAGACAATCATCGTAGTATCCTTTGACTGTCATTTTTAACATCATTATGCTCACAATATTAAGTACATCAAATTATTCTTTTCTCTGTAGTTTCAAGATGACACTGTCATTTTTATCAAAGTGAAATATGGATGAAATACCATTAATATTAATAATATTAAAATAAAATCAAGAAAATTCCAAGTAGGGAGGTACGCAATGTAAGCTTTGTCCGCCTTTAAAATAAAAAAAGAGGAGAATCATAATAATAAAAAATCGCTATTATTAATAATTATACCTTTCACACCAAATATAATTAGAAGTTTTCT
>LN483487.1:180386-208351 GCA_900002565.1 Culicoides sonorensis | reverse complement strand
AACCCATCAAGTTTTTTTTTTTTTTGTTTGAAAAAAAAGAATTACTAAAATAATAATGAAAGGACATTGTCAATGCAAATCCTTTTTTATCCGTTTTTATGAAGTATTTTCCTTATTTTCTATGCGTATTTAACATCATATATAATATTTTTTTTTTTAAATAATAATTTATTTATAAAGACACCACTTTTTCATTGTCGTGCCCTTATTTTGCCTCATTTCTTTTTGTATATTTTTGAGATGTTAATCTAATTTTTACAAATGCACAAAGAATTGAGATAAGTTTTTTTTCCTTCTTTCTTTCTTTTTTTTATTTAACACGCAGTATCACATTGTAAGTAGCTACCAAGCAAAGCAAGTCACAAAGACAGTGAAAAAAATTTCAAATGATTCTTTGACAAAAAAAACAAAAAAAAAATAATTTCTTTTTAATATTATATAAAAAGGGTTTCTTTTGTTTTTTCTCTTCCCTTTTTTCCTTGAAACAAAAATGTTTTTTTTTACTTCTCATTATTTTTTAAATGAAAATTACATTTTACACGGACGACGACAACAGAGCTTATTTATGCGGGTATGTCTTTTGACAATTAGATCTTATTTTCCCTCATTCCTCTTGTTTGCTTATCATTATTCTGATTTTACTTTAATTTTTCATTCTCATTTTCCTTTCCTTTGACAGTTAAAAGTGATAATAATAAGAACATGAACAGATTCAAATATTTAATCGTCTTATCATTGTTTTTACATAAATTTTGGGAGAGTTCTGATTTAATGTCAATTCAATTCAAAAAGGAATTTTAATCGTAAGCTACGATGTTTTTTTTTTAAGAAAATTTATGTAGGAAAAAAATTTTTTTTTGCTATATATTCCGTGCTATAAGATAATTTTTAACAGATTTTTATACCAAAACTATTTTCATTTCATATAACACACAAAAATAATACAGAGACAAAAAATTATTACTGCACCAAACTTTTATTCATACGAATTTTTATTATAACAAACAACTTTAACACAACACACGTTCTTACAAATTATAATAAATTGTGAAAGAAAAAAAAAATATAGAAAATATTCACAACATTCTCATATCAGAAAAAAAAGAAAAAAATATTATTATTTTGCTTTCTTTCTTCATTTTATTTAATATTATTTTGGTTTTTTTTCGTATTAATACTGTTCTAGCACGATCTTTGACATTATAGAGCTCAAACACAAGCAATAATGCTATTATTACCATATTATATGATATAGTTTTGCAAATATTCTTGTTATATTATCAAAAGAAAAAAAAGCATATCGTATCGTTTGTATATGATATTTTTTGCAAATCTATGTGATACTTCCTTTTATTCGTCTTTTTTTTCTTGTTATTTTGAAAGTTCATGTTTTGCTTAATGACACAAAGTACGGATAAATTGTAAAGAAAATCACCTAATATACTTGTTAATATGAGACTTTGTTGAGATACAAGTAAAAAAAAAATGTATTTTCATAGATAAACTAATGCTAAATGAAAAGAAAATGAAGTTAAACGTGACTGGACCTATTTTAACGTAATCATTTCTTTGAACAGTTCATTTTCTTCTCTTTTTTCTCTTTATGCGAATTTAGTTTTGTAATCCCCTTGAACATAAAACATACAATTTTTTTACATATCTGTTGGTGAAAACATCTTTATTTCATTGTATTTGGAGATTTTTTTTTTGTGTTATTGCTTTGTTAGGTGATCAATAACCAAAAATATGCATATGTCACGCTAACTAGAAAAAGGCGGGCAATTTTGCTTCAATTTATTTTGATGGTGAGTTTTTTTTTTATTTTCAAGTGAATGTAAAAATTTAAATATGGTAAAAAAATGCATGAGTGTGAAGTTAGCCCGGGTGGATTTTTTTTGCCCGGCTGTTTGCCCGGTTTCATTTTCAGCCCATTTCAAATAAAAATTTTTAAAAAATTTTACCATTGACAAAATTTAGTTAATTAATATAACATTTTTATAAGTAAAGTTATAATATAAAGCATCATGGCATTCATAGAGCAAGAAACAGTTATAATCCATAGCTCATAGGGGAAACATGTCACACACCTTCTCTTAGGTCTCTTTGGTGATTTCCCTCCCACTAACACCTGTTCCCCCTGACGTTTATTAGAGTCAAAATTTACACGGTGAACAATAGTCAAAATTTTCATAGTACAAAAACGAAGGAGGGGACAGGTCAAAGGTGTGGAGCAACATGTCAGTTAAAATGTCTGATCCGAATCTCTCTTTCAAACTTTAACTTCATGACCTGACACAATATTGTTCCACATTTCATATCCCGAAACATGTTTCATCTAAGTTTCCTATTTAATTATAATAAATTAAAAACAAAATGTTTTTCAATCTTCATTTATTAATAAGCAAATGTTCTTATTCAAATAACAAAATCAATGATGATAGTGATTTGAGCATAAAGAACGGCAGCCTCCACCGCAATTTTAAGCATTTCCACAGTTTCCGTTATTAAATTTTCCATAGTGATACTTTTTCTGGGATCTCTCATTCTTTGATGAATTGTATTTCGATTTTTTTTGTGGTATGGGTTTGGTTGCATTAAGGTTGTACACTTTCGATTTGGTGACTGGCTGAGGGGTAGGCGGATAAAAATTATGGGTATACGGATATGGCGGAAAAAAATTAGCGATGGAAATGAGGAATAGGCGGATTATTGGGTTGAATGGAATTAGATGGAATGGAATTTGATGAAGATGGTGTAGGTTGAATGGTGTCTGGTGTCTTGCTTGTAGGGTTTCCTGTTTTTTGCATAATTGTTTTGGGTTTTGACTGCGGCTCCACACCTGGAGATGCTTCTTCATCCGAAAAATAAACAGTTTCATCTGGCGCATTACATCCAGCAAGGCAAAGTTCCAGCTATTTTTTATTTTTCTTCATGATGGAAAGTGTCTGGAAAAAATAAAATGATTATTGCTTCTATTTTTACAATTAAATTAATAAAAACTTACACTTTCCAACAAGTTGATGGCTTTAGTGGTTTCTTCCAATTGGATTTGAATTTCCGATTTATTCATTTTAATTTAATTTAAATTTATTTAAATTATTTAAAAAAAAACGCTTTCACGTGGCACGCTACAAATTTTTAATAGGTTATAAACCCAGCATGCAAAATCTAAACAACTCGATCAGAGAGACAAATGAGGCACAATTCAACAACCTGAGGGAACTAAAACAAATTGCAATCCGACGTTATCTACATAACGACATTTTGTAGATCGCCTTTGCTCAAAATGAGGTCAGTCTAGGCCCCCTGAGTAAGAACAAGGCGTCTCTGAATCTCTTTTTAGTCATCTTAAAATGCTGCCATGACCCATTAAGCGCTCATAAGAGTTAAATTAACAGTTTTCTACAAGCTTAAACCTGAAAATGATTTTTTGTTAACTGAAATTCCTTTAAAAATGGTTTCATATGAAAATTTTTCATCGAAACAAATTTTCATTAAATTAGTTGTTGACATATTTTTATCACAATCAAAAAGTTATGATATCAAAAAAATGTGTATGTAAACTATAAATTTCAATTTCAATACACATGATCCTTGACAAACTTTTCAAACTATTTAAAAAAAAAACTTTTTCCATACATTTGAATATACTTTCATTAAACATGTTATGCGGTAATTTTAATTTAAAAAGTAAAAATATTTCCATACTTTGCAGCTCAACATCATATTGTATATTATTTCAATGTGAAAAACTAATGCACACAGACATACAGCACAAAAAAAATATAATAATAATAATAAATGGAAAAATGTTTCTGCAGTTATATAATCTAAAAAACCAAAAACTTTTCCGGAATATTTAATTAATTCATGCATAAAAAAATCAGTCTGACATTATACTGCAAAAGTGTTTCTCCGTCTCTTTCCCATATTATTATTATTATAATGTATATTTTTTTTTCATCCTTGAGTGGCAGTAGGAGAAATTTTATGTGAATTGTAAAACATTTTAATATTATAAACGATTTGTAACAAATTGTATGGTCGTTGGTGTTCCTCATTTATAAATTGTACTAAAAAAATTTTGTTTTAACTTCATTTATGAAGCATGGTTGAGTTGAGGTGTACTTGTCAAGGTTGTTAAATACTGTTATTTTAGTTTCAAACTAATTAACACTAAGTTAAGTAACTGCATAATGTCTGTTTGTGTGTGTTTTTAAATTACAAATTATTATAATTAAATGATAGTTTTACCTTGATACCTTGTAATTCTATCAAAAACATGACGATGAGCTGAAATTGAAATTCATTTAAAGAAAAATTCTCTACCACGAGTGAAACATCGTGAGCTCATTAACCAAGAAATTTAAATAAAAATTATGATTTCCTTAATAAATTTTTCGCCACATAAATTTCAAAATAATTTTATTGCAATGAAATTACCCATAAAAATACATAAAAAAAAATTTAACATTAAAAAGTCATTATGTCCCATTTATCATCTGTATCATATTAGTATTTGCAATTCAAATACATCTATTAAAATATGGAATTCATACTGATGTAAAATGTTCGATAAATGTTTAATAAAATTCATACATGTAAAAAAATATTTCTTTACTATTATGAAATTTAATAGAATTGTTATAATAGAAGTAGAAAAGTGCATTTCAATTCATTTCATTCAATTCGTTTCATTGAATAAAATTAAGCCATTTTGAAATCCGGCATTTTGAAAATATTTGAAAATCAAAATCAAAAAAAATTGAATAAATCAGATATTATGGGCTTTTGATCATTTTCAGGATCTGAAGCCTATTTCCTAAGCCTAGTTCCAGCGCCCAATCTCAGAGCTAATGAGTTAAAGTTCATTTTAGTAAACTTCTCTATCCAACAAAACAAATTATAATTTTTTTTAAATTTTTAACCGTTTTTAATGGTTTTACAAGCTCTGGAGCCTTATCGATTAGCCCAATCTCAAAACTAATAAGTTATAAATAATCCTTTTAAGTTTCTTTGTCTTATAAAAAACCCAACCTCGCTCCAATAGTCCGATTGTCAAAGTGACGGCGGACAAACCGTCTGTAATAGTGAATTTTTTCTTACGAAATGCACTAAAAAATATTAAAATTTTTTCTTCACACTGATGTCATAAAAATGTTGACAACTCAATTTTAAATTCAATAATGAAGTAAATTTAACTTTATTGTGAATGAATTGAATCAAGAAAAAAATTCAGTGAACTGATTTGTTGTTTTCACTTTATTTTTTAAAAATTTCGCGTCACAACAATTTATTACTGTTATTTCTTTTTTTTTCTTTACATTAAATAAATAAGAATGAAACTTTATTTTTTTCTTATAACAATAAGAAATACAAAATTTATATAATATCCAATTAAAAGTTTTAATTAAGTTAACATAAAACTTGCAAATATTTTATTAATAATTTTATTTGTAAGGAAATCTTTGAAGTTGGAGCAAAAATAGATGAAGAGATAATCTGAAAGTAAAATTAAAAGCAAATGAAGACGGATTTGAACTTTATAACAATCGAGTCAAGTTAACTCACTCATTAAAATCAATTTTCTTGAATACCCTTATAATGTATCAAGTAAAAGTTATTTAATTACAATGTAATAAAATTTAGAGAGAGACCTTACAGGGAAACTTTGTTTTTATTTTTAAAGTTGAAACGCCTGGTTATTTACTAAAAAACAAAAATAATTTGAATTTAAAGTGGAAACGCCTGGTTACTTACTTAAAACAAAAATAATTTGATTTTGAAGTGGAAACGCCTGATTCTTTACTTAAAAATACTTATTTTCATGATTTCTTGTTATTTATAACATTTATATTTTAAATTTACTTTATTGTTAACCCATTAACCGCCGCTGTTCGATTTTTCGACCAGTAACCCTTGAGCCGATTTTCTCCTTGAAGTTCTCAAGATAAATTATTAGATGTCTTTAAGATTTTTTTTTTATTTTTTCGATTATTATAAGAAAATTATTAGCAGAAATATGATAAAAAGTCATGCAATTTTTCTTCTTCGTACAAGAATTCTGTACGTATTTCTGTGATATTATACGACACTTTCAAACGACTCATCTCTAAAATTTTTGTATGAAACTCAAAGTTTACATCGAAACGAAAAGTGTTTACTTTTACACAAAGAAAAAATCCTAGAAGAAACTTTTGCCCTGAACACAATATTTCAAGGAGAAGCGGTTAATGGGTTAAGTTTCATTTCTTCTTCTTTTTTTTATTTTCACTCAACATTACAAGATAAAAGTCGGAAAAGTAAAACATTTCACTATTTAAACAAAACTACTAAATTAAATAAATGTAATTCGAAATTAAAAAGAAAGTTTCAATTTATTTATTTTTAGGGATCCAAATTTACAATACGTGAGTGTGAGTGTGTGTGTGTTTAAGTTAAACAAAAAAAAGCTTTTATCCAAACTAAAACTATTCAATTTTGTTATCGATATATTTGTATAAGATCTTGAAAAGTACATGTCAATGATTAAAGAAAGAAAAACTTTACCGTTTCAACTAATGTCAGTAGAGAGAAAACGTGTTTCTTTTACTTTTAATATATAAAAGGAGAAAAAGTATTTGAAAAAAAACTAAAATTTGATTAAAACCTTCATCTCATCCATTGAAGTTCGATTTTTTTCTTTTCTTTTCATTTTATTATTAAATTTATAAACTATTCCATAAGGATGTGGTTTCCAATGTTCAAATAATGAATGTACAAAGTACATGATGAACTTCAAATGGATTTTTCTTGATATTAAAATGAATTATCTGTTATGACAAAGTCATGCTATAAAATTTAGTGTTTGGAAAATTTCAGGTCTGATGAACATAATACAAACATTTAATTTAATAAAACTATCTCACATTTGCACAAAACTAAGAAAAAAAATTCACGTACTCACTCTTTCTTGGTAAACAGACACACACACACACACACATTCACAGAAATAACTAATATCCGTTTCATCTCCTTTTTTTTTGGTATCCTTCTAACTAACAATCCATTGAATGATTGTGTGGTTAGATATCCAAGCTCAAATATAAATGTCCATCAAAGATCATTTATTGAGGGAAAAAATACATTGAAGAAAATGATGATGATGATTTAGTTTCCAGATAGTCCGTCAACTTTTGAGAGCAATGAGAAAGAAAAATAAATTAGACGAGTGTGTTGATAAAAAGAATGGTAGAAAAAATTGAAATGTGAACGTGATTCGAATTAGTGATTTAAAAATATGCTATTTTTGTATCATCATTATATTTAACAAGGGGTATCCAGATATGTGAAATTTATACTTTTTCAGTCAATTTATGGAATTATCACAGTTGAATATCCTTGTCATTATTTTTTTTTTTAATTTAACAGTCATCGTCCATTGCTTTTAATTAATATCATATCAAATCAGAATCAAATTTTATTTCATGACTCACTTTAAATAAAAGAAAAAAATACGAATATATAAAAATATGTAATTTTTTGAATGAATTTATACAAAAATTATTATAAATATTTTAAGAAACAATGGGATTTGCGTTCAGGCAATTTAATGTTCTTCTTATGTTTAATGTGTACTTTTCTCTTTTATTTCCTTGTTTTTCTTTGGGTAACATTTAAAATATATAATAAAAACAACACAAAATAAAATTGTATATGAAATGTTTTATCAGCATCTTTTCTAGACATAAATAAAGGTTTATGCCTGTGTGGGAAACCAAACATTGAAAAAAAACATGAAATTATGAAAAATATAAAATTATAACAACCTTTAAAATAAAATATATAATTTTCATGTTTTTGATAACTTACTGTTTGCAATTCCTGAAAACTATACCACAATCACATTTTGGAATTCCTTCTCATAATCACAATTTTTTCTAGGGTTTTTTAAAGTTAAATTAAACATGAAAAGAATAAAAAGATAATTAATAGTATAAAAAGCATTCAAATAATATGATTTTTTAGAGCATTTCTTGAAGATTTTGCTATGGAGCGCGGGCATGATGTTCGTCCATCTATGTAAATGTCGCCAATCATTGAAAAAATCTCGCCAATCATTGAAAAATGTCGCCAATCATTAAAAAAGAATTCCATATATGGCCTATTTTAAGTGAAAAGGCAGGTCAACAAAAATTTTAGAAATCCTCTAATTCTCTCTATCCGATAGAAAACTAAGAAAAATGAATTTTCTCCTTTGGTCATAACTCTCTAACTCCACTCTTTGACCCCACAAGAGAAATTAAATGTTCAAAAAAGGCCAAACTAAAGATATAGGTCTAACCCACTTCTACTATGCTTATAAACTAATATATGAAAACGGAAGAGAATTTTCCAACTTAAATGTATCTTTTCTTAGTTTTTCCCACTTTAGAGTAAAATATCCCTGAAAATTTGAATTTGTCGATAAATCATTTTTTATAACAATTATTGACCAATAATAATGCATAAGTCCTACACGGTAAAAACAAAAGTTGCCGTAAAGTTGCCGTAAAACTTGCCGTATACAGCAAGTTGTTGCCGTATACGACAACTGTACGGCAACTCTACGGCAAAGTCTACGGCAAGTTTTTGAACTTTGTACTACAGAATTTTCATTTTTTGAAATGTGATATTTTGATAAATATTTGTCGTAGAAAAAATTCTAAATATGTTTTGGAAACAACAGAAAAACATCTTTTAGAATCTTATACAACATTTTCATTTTTGTAAAAACATTTGAGTTTTAGAGCAAAAAATTGTAAATTTTTTATCCAAACCATTGGAAATTGATGCAAATCGAACAATATGGTAGAACTCATACTTTTGCTGATTCATACATGTGCCTTGTATTACTCAAATGTTCAACCATATTGTTTTGTTCAATCAATTCTTATAATTTGTATCAACATTTTTTCTATGACAAATATTACTCTTTTTTTCATATCGGCTTGCATCAATTTCTTGTAATTTGTATGAAAAATTTACAATTTCGCTCTAAAACTCAAATGTTTTTACAAAAATTAAAATGTTGTATAAGATTCTAAAAGATGTTTTTCTGTTGTTTCCAAAACATATTTAGAATTTTTTCTACGACAAATATTTATCAAAATATCACATTTCAAAAAATGAAAATTCTGTAGTACAAAGTTCAAAAACTTGCCGTAGACTTTGCCGTAGAGTTGCCGTACAGTTGCCGTATACGGCAACAACTGCTGTATACGGCAAGTTTTACGGCAACTTTTGTTTTTACCGTGTAATTAGATGATTTCTAATCTTTTTTTTGACCTGCCTTTTCATTTAAAATAGGCCATATGTAAAATTTTGTCAAAATTTGTAAATTCTATACATAGAAATGCGCTCGTGTATATCGTTCACAATCAATTTTTATTAAATTTTTATTTTTAAAGGATATTCAAGGAAATAACAGTAAAGCTTTAGATGAAAAACGGTTTATGTCTTTAAAACCTCAAATAATATTCACTCAATTAAATATTTCTCATTTTTAAAATGGCATGAAACAAGATTCAGTGTAATGATGATGTTAAAGTAAAAGAAAGGTAAAATGGGTTAGGGTGGATCTTAATAAATTAAATTCATTGTTTTGAAGTTTTTAAGAGGTATTTTGTACGAATTATGATAAAGCGAGTATTGAGACCAATTGTACGTTCTATCGCGCTTCTGTATATCGCTGAGGATCACCATTAAATCGTTTTATAAGAAAACTTTACAAAAAAAAACCACCCTTATCTAGACAATAACAATAATAATACACACCACCACCGATAACAGTCTACATTAAATAATGGTTTGCTGAGACAATAATATTATATTATATACACCTATAATAAAATTGTATTTAAATGGGTTTGGATTTACGGTTTTGAATTTTATGATCTGGAAGTATCAATGAATGAATTGAAAGTGATATTGAATGTGAAGTTTTTGTGGTTATGCTAAACATGTTGATTTAATGTCTCTTAAAACATTTATGATGCTTTCCTTGGATATAAAAGTTGAATTAGAATTCAAACAATAAACTATTTATTTTTTGTTAGAGAAAAAGTTTTACCGTAACATCAAAATAGAAAGATTTAATATGAGTATTTATAGCTTTGTAGTGTATGTTCAAGAAAATTGAATCAAAATGAAAATGATAGTACGAGGAAAATAAAAGCATATGATTTTATCATGGAAAATAAATAAAATAATGCATTTCATTTAAAAACAATATTTCAATTCTTTTATTGATTCAACTTCTCTCTTTTTTTCTTTTCAATTTTATTTTGAAATCTCTTTAGCAGGCACACACATAAAGACAAACACACTAATGATCTATTTCATTTCCATCTCATAAAATTTCTGCCATTTGTGTCATTTCAATTGCAACTAAATTATCTTTAATGTTCAGTAAATTATGTCATTTTTTCTCAGTTATTCTATCATTTTCATATCCTTATTGCTATTGTCATCTTTTTATCTTCCTAATTTCTCTCCTAAATTATTTTATTTTATTTATCGTAATCACCCACTGTTAAATTTTTGTGGTAATCAGAATTCCTTCATTTTAAGGTGTAACATTAAAAGTACCAATTTTCATATAAGTCCAAGTTAAAATTCATGGAACCTGCTTATTTGCCTTAAAATCACACACACACACAAAAATAAATGATTTAACTGAAAAGCAATTACTTTACTTTTTCAAGACATTTATTTATTAGATTTTACTCTCTATGTTTTTAATCTGATTTAAAATGACAAATTTGTTGTCTTGTTTTTGTGCTATTATTATTTGTATATGTGTTTGTTGGAACTCCATAGCACTTAAAAATACATTTATGTAATTTTAATTCAGAATTTTATTCATTTCATATTTTATTTTATCCTTGTTTATATTTGCTATTCAATGAGACAGTATCAAAGTTTTTTTTTTCTGCAAAACTTTTTGTAAATAAAATGAGGGATATTTACATTTAATGGAATATGCAAGTCCATTTTTATTTGATTCAAATGAGGGGTGGATCGAAAATTACTTACAGTCCTGGCATTCTGTATGATTTCTTTAAAATTTACGCTAAACTTAACTTTTACAAGACGATCGTCTGCGGCCTTTGTGGTATTTGGACGCATGGTTACTCCGCCACTGGATTTGAAATATTTCGAATTTTATTATTTTTAGTGATTTCTAGTCGAACCCCACACTGTAAGTTTAAAACGCCTCGCAAACTAACTCGCATAATATGCATAGACTAAAAGATCGCCCATCATATTCGAAATTTTTATACAAATTAACAGAAAATCGTTTAAAACTTGATTCATTTTGTAAGCATCAATCAAAGATTTCTGTCTACTGACCAAGTCAATTTATACTGCGTGGCATTTTCAACTTACAGTGAATGCAATCATTAAAGTGGTCTCAAAAGATCATTATTTTCATGAAATTTTATTGAATCTGTACTTTTATTTCATTTTTTTATATGAAATTGTTGTTCAAAAGTTGACATGACATGACAGTTGAATTCGTTTTAAATTTAAATGTAGAGAAAAAATAGCAAAATACATTAGCTTGATATAAATAAAGGATAAAAAAAATATGAAAATGAAGTTTAAACATTATGAGAGGTAATAATCGGAATTTGCTAATTAAAGATATGTCACTGATAAAATTCACTTGCAGCAGTTAGTTTTGCTACACTGTAAGTTGAAAACGCCCCGCAGTACAAATTGACGGAGATTTTTGATTGGGGCTTACAGGGCGTTAAATGAATTCAATTTTTAACTTATTTTCTATTAATTTGGATAAAAATTTCGAATATTACGGAGAATCTTTAAGTCCACGCTCATAATGCGGGTCGCTTTGCGGGGCTTTTTCAACTTACAGTGTATAACTGTTATTCGGTTATTTGTATTCACAACTGAATTCCAAAAAAGAAATGAAGACGATTTTCATGAACGATTTTCCATGAACAAAAACAGTTTCATAAAATCAACCACCAAAAATCAAGTGAGCACTTAATTCCAACAAGACTAAAAAAGAGTGCTAATAATAAAAAAAATATTTATAGTCTATTTATAAAATCTAAATCATAGATATGGCACGAAATATTATTATTAATCCAGTTATATACAACCCACACCCATGCACACACAAAAAACAAAAGCTTATAATGGTAATCCCTCTTGTCAAACTATCAACCGAAAAAAGATTATAATCAGATTACTGTCATATCCCATAACGTGCAAGTTTAAAAAAATACAAAAAAAATAATAGCAAGAACTTTAAAATAAATAAATATAAAAAAAAGTAACTGTCTGTACATTTTGAAACATGGAAAATAAAGATAATAACTTGCACGTCAAAAATTACATTTTAAATAAGAATATAAAACGAGGGAAAAATTTCCATCTCTCAAAGCAAAAAAAAATGGAATGAATAAGGTAAATGAATGTAAAATTTTGATAAAATAGTCAAGTTACTGTTTTTTGTGTATGGTTTGTACTTGTACATGAAATAAAAAGGAGAAAACAACAAATTACACCGAAAACAGTAAAATTATGTTTTCAAATGGATAAGATGAACAAGAAAAAGTAATGCAACAACTTCATAAATCACGGGTTTTTCTCACATTTTACAGTATTTTAATGGATGTTTATATGAGTTAGTCATATCATTTCCACATCATCATCATCGGTACATACTTTGTTGTTGTTATACAAACAAAAGAATTACAATGAAAAAAGACATAAGTCCTTCTTCTTCATTGAAAGAGAACAGTAAGAATATGTTTAACTCTATCATAATATTTTGTTTTGTATTAACTTTGTTGTTATATTTTTTTTTCTTACTTACTTCAAACAAAGTTCGTTTCTTTAATATTTGTATATTGTTAAAACTTTAGTTTTACTTTTGAGTATCATACTCTTGACATACACAAAAGAGAAGATAAGTCACGTCCATGGTTAAGAGGAAGAAAAAAAATGCTAAAACAAAATGGCTACCGTGTGTATTACGTGGTTACAAGGCTATAAAAATATGTGTGTGTGTGTGTGTGTATGTGTGTGTGTTTTTAAAAAAATTTTAGTTAACATTAAAAAAAAACAAGGCAAACAGGAACTTTCTAAAAGTTTTGTCATTTAGTTTTAAGTATAACGATGTCATGTCAACCACGAGAAAAAAAAAGAGAAAGAGAGACAATCAAAAAAAAAGTGTAAATATTTTTGTTGTTCAAGTTAGTTCGTGCAATTCCATGTTATGATGTGTCATTTTGAAATGTGTCAAAAACGTTGTGATTGTTACAAGTTTAACTTTTGTTTTAGAAGTGTTTGAAAAGTAATTTTATTTAAGAAGTGCTAGAGGCTAAGTTTAACTTGAAAAATAACAATTCTTGGAAAATCGAATTTTAAAGGCAACGATAAACATTCAAAATTTTATCTGGATTTCAAGTTCTTGTCAAATGTGTCTAAAAAATGTCAATATTTCATTAAAATTGAGGTTATTCTACTAAAATTTACATTTATTTGCATTTAATTTAGAGGTAAAATCATATTTACCTCAATAAATAAACCAAAACTATCATGTCACTAAATAAAAAAAAAAAAATCGAATTGACAATACACAACAAGACCCGCATAAATAAATTGGGCTTTTCAAATTATATTATTTTTTTATTTTGACTGCAATTTAAAGTCCAGTTCAATTGCCAAAAAAAAATATAAAAATATTATTTGATTTGCATCTAAATATAAATTTATGGAATATTGAAAAAAAATACGATCATGAAATCGAATTCCACACGAATGCAATTGTTTCTATTTATTTTAAATGGACATTGTATGGAAACTAGACATATGCCATTAAATTATAAAAATGTCCGATTCTGGACTTGAAACTTGATGTAAAAACTCTTCAAAGTTCCATTTCCATTACACACAATTCAAATAAAAAAGTAGAATTATAGATCAGTAGAGCTCAGATTTGCATTTCATAGTCATTTAATTTCATATACAAATAAATGGAAATCTAAATTTTTTGGATGTAAGCCAATAAATTTGAAAAAAATGAATACGATTGCCTGTTAATGCATGTGATTTTCTGTTCTAGAATGAATTGAAATACATTTTTTTTTATCGAACATGACTCCTAAACACACATACACAAGGAAAACGTATTCAAAATTTGGTATTATTATTTTTTATTAATATGAATTTTTGACCAAGTTAAAAAAGGAAAATTTTTCGAACATGAATCAGGAAAAACAACTTGTTTAAAAACGCGTTTTCCCAAAAATAAAAATAAAAATTATATTCAAATCTCATTGTTCACTCATATATGCATTTAAAATTATTCTGGTTCAAATGTTTCATAAATTTATAAAACAAAGTTCTACGTGTAGTTTGAAAGCACACACATTTCATATGCATTAGAATTTCGCCTATTCCAATAGTTAGAACAAAACACAAATGGTACAAAATATTTTTTTTGTGTATAGTTGAAATCAAAACAGTGCCCTTATTCCTTGTTCTATTTCAAAATTGTATTTTAGATGTCATTTTAAAATAGAATGCGTCCTTCAATTAAACTTTTGTGTGTGTGTGTTTGTGTATTTTTAAGGTACATGTTGAATTTCGTCCTTTATTTGAATGTTCAGTGCCTAAAAATACTTTAAAAATAATTTTCCGAAACCCAAAACCTTAAATGAGGGACTCATTTCAATGTAAATTGAAATCATAATCCATTTTTCTTTAATTTCATATCAACTGTGTGTTGCTTTTAGTCATATGATTGTGATCAAAGGACTATAATTATAAGTTGCACATTTACTGTTTTAAATCGATTTTCCCTTTTCAAAATTCAATTTTCCGTAAATTGCCCTAGGACTTAAACTAAAGGTAACCGCCTCTTCTTTCCAAGTACAGAAAAATTTCACCACACAAATCGCACAAATTAAAATATTTAGACTTCAGTACAGGATCAAATTTGAATAGAATTTTACATTTAAAACAGTTATAATAACATACACATACACACACACACACATACACACAAGTTACACACAAAATCAGAAAAGTATACATATGACATATTATTGTATTATTAAATTTAATTACTAGTTAATGGTGCCTGTTTGTAATGTTTCCTGTGTTGTCGTCATTTTCCCAATGTACATATTTATTTTAATAATAATAATAATACTGTGTTACTACAAAAGTACTTCTGCTACTTTGGTTTGCTTTATTCCGCATGATGTTAAATGAAATTTTGTTGGTGTGTCACTAATTTTTTTTGTTTGTTTGAATTTGAAAAAAAATAACGGTCATATTTTTTTGAATATGAAAAGCATTTCATTGCATTTCAATTTCTTTTGACATTCAAACTTATCATTCACATATAAAAACGACAGTCAATGGCGGATTGGCCATACCAGAAAGCCACAGGCAAATGCCAGAAAGACCGCAGTCGATCGTCGTGTAAAAGTTAAGTTTAGCGTAAGTTTTCAATAAAATGCCAGGGCCGTTATTAATTTCAATCCACCCCTTATTACAGTGAAAAATCACTTTGACAGGCAGTCACGCTTAAAAAAATTCGCTTTGAAGTGTGCGACAAAAACAGAATTTAAGTTCACACTCACAACCAAACAATTTCAAAAGCAAGTTAAACAAGCACCATTGAATATTGAAAGCACGCGTGTTTTAATTTTATTGTGTTGTTTTTGTTTTACCAGTACAATTAAATGGAATGGATAAAGTTTTGCTGTACTAAATTAAGTTGTACAGGACACATTTGGTTTTATCAAAAGAATTCTTTAATGTAAAGTAAAACCGAAATTTTGTGTTCTGAGAATCTGAAAACATTTTTTTTTTGTTTTTTTGATATCATTCCATTGATAAAAAAAACCATATTTATCATTGATTATTATTACATAACGTGTCATAACAATAAATTAAGCAATTGTCAGTTGTAATAATTTTAGTCTGTAATTATAATGCAGTATCATTTTAGTGTAGCTTAATTCGTGTAAATAATTAAAGCAAATCAATTGAATTTATTTTTTTTTTTTAAAAACCTTTTTAAAAGTTTCGTGAAAAAAACGTGTTCAGTATTCAAATTGAAAATAGAATTCGAAAACTTTCAGAAACTTTTAAGACAATAAACGCCATGTCAAAGTTTAAAGAAAAATGGCTTTAAATAAACTTTTTTTTTGTTTCTAATCCAACAATAAATAAAATAGACAAGACAATTTTCAGTATTTAACACCTTGAAATGCATTCGATTGCATTTATTTCTTTAAAAAGGTATACAAAAGTTTTGTTTTTCGATTTAAGACGGATTTTCTTTAAAATAAAAGTTTTTTTGCCTCGTATAGTTTTTGACATAATCAATTTTATCGAAATTTAAAAAAATGGAACATTCTCAACAATAGGCGGTTAAGAAAAGTGCATTTTGATGAGACTCGTTTCATTGACAGTTTTCTGGCTCTGAAGCCTAATCCCTGAGCCTAATCTCAGAGCTAATGAGTTAAAGTTCAAACCACCTGTAATAGTGCATTTTTTTCTTACGAAATGCACTTTGCTTACCCGATTCAATTTAGCTAAAAAATTATTTATTTTAAAGCAAACAACATGGCATGAATTTCAACAAAAAAAAACATTTTCATTATCCAACTTTTGAATCTAAGAATAGATTCAAGACATTCATAATTTAAAATTATAAGCAAAGAAAAAATGTCTTTTTCTACATTACATGACTTGTAAATTTTCTTGAGACTTGTTATAAATATCTCAATTTTCTTAGAATTACATTATTACAAGAATAAATGGCTTGAACTGAAGGTCAAGTGAATAAACGCGCCATTAAATATTTAATTGACTTGATATAAGTCGTTTAATTTGTATTTTTAATCTTAAAAGCCTACTTAATGAAACATTATTTTTATCACGCGATAACAAGCAAGTACTTTCATTGAATAAATTTTTCATCTCCCTGTTGCGCGTAAATGCCTAGAAATCAGGCACTTAAGACTAACGGGAACTTTATATAGATAAATTCTTAATTTAGCGTAGCTAAATCGTCGTATACATCCACACAACATAAAATTTAGTACTAGATAAAACTAGTTTTTGTTCATCAGATGCTTTTTTAGGTTTTAAGTGGCTGATTTTTAGGCATTTACGCACAACAGGGCTTTGAAGAGAAATTTAAATGGGGTTGTTAAAGAATTTTTCTTAAATTGTTGAACTTTTCATTGAAAGTGCGTTAAGCTTTAAATCAAGAAGAGGCGTTACATTTCGTTAGATGTCAAGGACATACCAACTTTTGTAGTATTCACACGTGTTCTAATTAAAAATGACGAAATTCAAATAAAAAATTATCGAAAACTGATCAAAGCATGTGAGAAAAATTAAGCTGCTTTTATTCCACTTCATAACAACTAAATATTTTATCGATTCATTCTAAATCACATTTCGGCACACAATTAAAATTTGATAGAAAAACAATAATAAATAAATTAAATAAATCGCGACTAAAGTGCCAATAAAAATGAAACAACAAAGAAAATATTATTCCACTTTATCGCTCAATATTGACATTTTGAACTTTCAAAGGATATTTTTCTATCGTGTTACAAAACAATTAATTAATAATCGTGAAATAAACGAAAAATATAGGAAAAAAATTTAGCCTAAATTCGTGTCATAAAACAATTTTATCAAAACAAAAAAAAACTTATTGATATTTTATTTTTAGCCTAAAATTTTTATTGGTGTCAAACATTGAAAACCAAATACTTGTCAAATATTTAATTGACTGTCAATTTCAGTTTAAACAATGATGATATAAAAATATCAAATTTCATTCAGTGAACGATAAAAATTACATTTTTTTTGTGTGTGCAAAATAATCTGAAGGCCATTCAACTAATTATACTAATGATCAACAAAACACTTTATTTAATCCAACACAAATAGCAAATAAACAAACAAACAACCTATCCTCCCAATTATGTTAAGTATATACCATATTAGGTGACATAATGTCTAATCTACTCTCGATTTTCATTCATATCCTCACTCGCATTTTCTCAATTAAATTAACGCATGAATGCAAATTGATCACTTTCACCCGAGAGAAGAAAAAATAAAACACACACGCACAAATATTTGAACAAAATGACAGCAAAAGCAGGATGTGTAGCAATAAAAAAGTAAATATAAAAGTCGTCGTCATTCCAAACACATATAAGGTAGGAGAAAATAAAAAAAAGGCAATGTACTAAATAATTAAAAGTATTAAGAGGAACTGTGTTTGTCGAAAGATATTTTTTTTGTGTGTTGATGTAAAAATAAGCGGAAAATGACGTGGAGTGTGATAAACGTGTGTGTATGTGTGTGTGTGAATGTGTGTGTGTGTGTGTGTGTGTGAATGTGTGTGTGTGCGTATATGTACATAAAAGTAAAAAAAAAAATATTTTTATTTGAAATGAAAAGAAGCGAGACAATGAAGGGAAAAAAATTAACGCTTGGAAAATAATAAAACTAATTTTCAGACAAACGCGTTAAAATAAGTCATTTGAGTGAATTCTCACTTTGCCCTTTAAAATAGAATTTTATTCATTCAAAAAAAAAAAAAAATATATATAATGAATAAAAGTTTAAAGAGGTTTTATTTGTATTTGAGTTTGAGTGTTTGTTTATTTGTTTACTTCTTTCACTGATTTTTTCTAATTCAATTAAAGCACATTTATATATGTGTGTGTTTTTGTATTTTAACGAATTTATAATAAGACAAGTTTTGTTTGATTACATTTTTACTTTAATTTTGTACAAAATAAGTCTGAAATGAAAGAATAGAATTTCATTGAAACAGTTTTAAAGAGAAAAAATTTACCTTTGTATCATTAGCGTTTCTTTTATACTTATCATCATCAAATGTTTAAAGACTCAAGGTAATTTGTCTACGATTTTTTTTTTTTTGAAACAGATAAAATAAAAATAATAATAAGAAACTTTGTGATGGTAATACTCAAAACTAGGTCAGGAAATCATCAACATTTTTTTTGTCCTTCACTTATTGAACAAACAATGTAAAATTATTATTGACTATGAACAGAAAATACAAAAAAAAAATAAAAATAAATTGAATTGAATTGAAAAACAAACTCAAAATGCAGTTCTCTTTTACGTTATTTATTTTCATTTTTTTATTATGATTTTTTTTTTCTTTTATCATCATTATTATGTTTTGTTTTATATTATATTGTAATAATACTCTTATTTAATACCATTTCAATTCAGTTCGACTTTCATTCGTTTATCTTTGTAGCTTTAAGTCATTTTTTTTTTTATTTTATTTTTATATGAAAAAAAAAACTTTGTTCCTGTTGTTTGTCATTTTAGTGATGCTTCATTTAATTTTGTATTTTCCTTTTATATTTACTTTAAAAAGTTTATAAATATTTTTTACATTGTTTTACTTTTAATCGGAGTATTTATGTTCCCAATTTATATTTATTTTAATGTTAACTGATACTAAAACTTAAATTAACCCATTCCGACAAAACGAGTAGAAAAATCGAATAATCAAAAAAAAAATCAAAATGGCAAATTTCTTTCTAATTTTTCTGAAAATCTACCATTTTGAAAATATTTAAATAAAAATTAACGATTTTGAAAAAGTCGGTCGTTTTGAGCTTTTTACCGTTTTCAGTCCATAATCCCTAAGTCCAACCCCTGAGCCCAGTGCTTTAGCCTTATTCCAGAGCTAGTGATCCTTATGACCTCCTTTATTTAACAAAATGGAGCTTAACGAGCGATAGAATGTCAGAGTGACGGAGTGACGGCGGTCGAACGGTCTGTAATAGTGCATTTTTTCTTACGAAATGTAATTTTTTCGAGCCTTTGATATTTCACGAGCGATGATGACACTTAAGGGTTAAGTGCAAAAATTGTCAATAAATTTAAAAATAAAATTATGCTATGAATAATGATAAATGAAAATAATAATAATAGAAAAACATTATTTTTTTTTCAATATTAATATTATTATTTGTTATCATTCATTTTATTGTATCGTCATTACTCTTTGTTTTTGCTTGTTATTAAAATTCAATGCATTTCATGTCATTATTATCAATGTATTTTTTTTTTATAATATTTAATTCCTACTTATGTTCATTATTTATTTATTAGTATATTTCTAGTAATAATGTTCTGTGAAACTTATTTTTAATAATATAATACGTAAAAAACTATACATTTTCTTCTCTTTCTTTTAAGTTTAAATGACATTTGTGAACGATTTTCTTACAAACTAGTATCTTGTTTTTTTTTTTTATTTTAATTTATAATTTTATTATAAAATATTGTATTTTGTATCCTTTACATTTATGAGTATCAATTTTCAGACAATTTCAATGAAAAATTCCAGGTATTTCATTTTAAGTTGAATTAAATTGAGACGACTGGTTATTTTTCATTGAAATTGTCTCATATAAGCTGTAATATTACGTTTATGATATCACTATAATCATGATCGTCATTATTATCATCATCATCATTATAATCATAATAACGATGATCATTAAACAATTCAATAAATTTTAAAAGTAAAATTGAATATTAATCATAAATACACATGTAATATTGCCTTG
This sequence comes from Culicoides sonorensis, assembly GCA_900002565.1. Taxonomy (NCBI): domain Eukaryota; kingdom Metazoa; phylum Arthropoda; class Insecta; order Diptera; family Ceratopogonidae; genus Culicoides; species Culicoides sonorensis. The sequence goes on along the minus strand of LN483487.1, from coordinate 187,685 downwards.
TTATTTCGTTTAATTCTCGTAACTTGATTACAATTTACGTTGAGTTTATGACATAATAAATTCATATAGAGCTACAATTTATTTAAATTGTGGTATATTTTTACTTGTAATTTTACTTGATTTGATTGGAAAAATGAATGCATGGATGTTCAATTAGGAGTGAAAAAAAATGGGAAATTTTAACCACTGGGCGATTTAGAAAAGTGCATTTCGATGGAACTCGTTTTATTGAATGAAATTAAGTTTCATTTTTAAACATAGAAAAATATGGTTAAAAATTCCGCCATTTTGAAAAAATCTGCCATATTGAATATTTTTTTGAAAAATCAGACAATGAGGGAAAATTTTGAATTTTGGGCTTTAAACTGTTTTCAGGCTCTGGAGCTCAATCTCAAGGCTAATAAATTAAAGTTCTTTTTACTAAACTCCTCTGTCCAAAAAAAATTAAGCAATTATTCAAAAAATTTAACCGTTATTTAACGGTTTTAAGTATATGAAGGCTCTGAAGCCCAATCTCAAAGCTAAGCATCTTATTGAGCTTGTCTATTCAACAAAGAAAAACCTGACCTCGCTGCTATGGACCATTCCACTGAAATGGATAGCGATCAGTGGTAGGATGATAGAGTGACGGCGGACAAACCGTCTGTAATAGTGCATTTTTTCTTACAAAATGTTCTAGAGTTGAATGTCATATGACATCCTTAAACTGAACATTCCATCACAATAATCAAACATAATTAGAACAAAACATGAGCTTATAAAGCAATCACATATGTTAAAGTTTATTATCGATCTCATTAAATTACGATAAAAAATTGAGCGTTTATTACACAAAAAATATGATAAAATAAAAAAATCTCTTACCATTAACCCTTTTTCCCTTTCCATTTCCATTTTTTATACTAAAACCCGATTTTTATTTCACTTATTTATTATTGATTACAATATTTTTTTTTTACTTCATTATTATTATTATTCATCATTATAGCCATTACTCTAAATATCATCATCATCACAAAGTGCGTGTCTTTCATGTAGGGTGGTGGCATGGCATCGTGATATTTCGTGCTACCTTAATCAATTATTCGAATAATGAGTATAATGATGTCGATTTATATTTTCATTAATTTATTTCCCCTTTTTTATGTTGCGTTTAATACAAATTTTGTGTTTAAAAATAAATAAATGTAAAAGTATGGATAGTAAATTTTTTACAATAAATTTATATAAATAAAAGTATATTAAAATTTAAGTTTTTTTTTTGAATTTACAACAGTCTTATTTTTTATTATTGTTATATTATTTTTTTTTTTAATAAAATATAATTTATATGAATATTACTTACAATTCGTATTTTATGTTATTCCTAGTAATAATTTCTACAGTTTTTCTAAGATATTTGGTACCAGTAGCGGACTTATCGAATCATCTTCCGACAATACTTTGCTATGTCTCGTTTTTGCATAACGTCCTTTAGATTTATTATCTTCATTTTTATTATTATTATTATTTCTATTTTGGCTATGGTGGTCTGACATTGAAGAAGATGATGATGATGAATGTTGTGACGGTGAAATACCTGCTTTAGTGTTTCTCACACTCACTAATTTCTTACAAGTTTGACTTGTGTTATCCGAGCGATTACAATGACTTGTTTTCTGTAAACGAATATCTGATTGTTCATGCGAAGATGATGATGACGATGATAAAGTGGTAGCTGATGTGACATGATGAAAATTTGTATATACAGGTGGTGGTATCTTGTTATTATTATTATTTTTATTAATTTTGTTATTAATATTGTTTGTGCTTCTAGGACTTTTGCTGTCTTTGGTTGTTTTTGTTGTTGACGTTGAATGTGCTGAAGATGAAGGTCTCTTATTTGTTGAAGTTGAGGGCTAGAAATTGAAAAATGGAGTTAAAAATTAGTAAAATTTATTATAATTTTAATAAATGGGTAAATTTGAGTAGATATGAACTATATCCACCACCAATGGCTCTATTGTGCTCATACTATTTCACCTAAAGCATCCATAGTAAGCGAATTTTATCTATGGTGGGGCCTATAATTATTACTGTCATCCGATCCAGTCTCCCTCAGGTTTCACTCAGCACCCCTTAAAATCCCAGAAGGACTGTAGTGATACATTTTCACTTGATTTTTGAAATTTAAATAAATATCAATTTCAATCATATGTACACTGACTAATTGATCATTTCATAATTTAAATAATTTTTGATCATTCGAGTTATTGCTTCTAAAGAATCAACACTTATTAGTTGATAAATGAAATAATAAATTGTTCAATATTATAAAGAAATCAAGTCTTTCAATAACTTCCATAAGGACTTTTATGTATTCTAAGTAAAACATGAGCACATTTGGAACCCGAAAAATACAAATTATTTACAGGCCCGGGACTGGATTTGAGCCCCCGTCGCAAGATTCTTACCAATCATACCAAACACTTTACCAACTCGCTCAACGAGTTCCCCTTAAATGGTTAATGTCAACTGAAAAATTGCATGTTGACTGATAGGGGATGGTTAGAAATAAAATCCTTATTTTTCTCATCAATGTGTCAGGACATTAAAGGTCAAGAAACATCAACTCCTTCATAATTGGATTCATTAGCACACTAAGCAATGTCTTGATTTTCAGTTCAATTTAAAATCAAATAATACTCACCGCTGTATCTGTTATTATGTTGTCATTATCGTATATCATTGCACGATTTCTTAATTCATGTTTTAAACTCCAGTCACGAAGGTAAATATTTGATTGAGTTGGTACAAAACCATTGGATCGCCGTATCACAAATTGCCACCTATATATTAAAATGAATATAATACAAAGAGAGAGAAAAGTGTTAATGCAATATCAACATGTCTGGCAGTGTCTAGTCATGAATGCCAACTTAAATAGTTTCATTGCGAAAATAGAAAATAAAGAGAATGAACAAAAAAAAACCATTTGCTTGCATTTTCTCTTTACTTTACTTTTTTTATTAAAACTACTTTACTATTAAATACAAAGACAACTTATGTTTTGACATATAATGCCGACAGAAATTCTTCGCTTTTAACATACACACGTTCACAGATAAATTTATATATAAAATGTCTGCAAAGAAGCACTTGGATGTGTTAGGAAAATAATTTATTACCTTAAAATTAGTTGGTGCAGTCGAGAACTTTGTCCAAGTTTACGTAATGTACGACACGTTCTTGTTAGTGCTGTTTGATGGGCACTTGTTATTCGCAATCCACTTTGGTACTGATAAAGTGCTTCATGCAGCATATCTATTAAAAAAAATAAAATAAAACATTGTATAATTGACAAGGTGATAGAAGGAACGAAATGAAGAAAGAATAAACTGAATATTTTCTTATTTGTATATAAATTGACTCAATAAATAGGTAATTGATGAGATGCAATTATTTGATACACATTTTTAATATAAAACGTTTCTTACATTCTTCTTTTTTTAAACACACAGATCAAATATACAGAAAAACACACGTGTGTTCAATATATAAAGAAAGAAAAATCCACTAGAGCACAATAAATTTACAATACGAACGTTTATTGTATGAAAAGACTTGAATTAGATTTTCATTTGATTTATGAGCTAAAATGAAGTGAATTCAGTTCTTGAGTTGTCCAAACAGATGTTGTACTTTAATAGGACTTATATTAAAAATATAAATATATAACAAAGAAACAAGAAAATTAGGTTTTTTTTTCTCTCTCTCTTGTATATTTATTTAAGATGTTAGGCAAGTTCATAAATCGTTAAATTATTGCCCAGTAAGAAAAAGTAATTATTTTCAGTATTTTATTTTGTTGAGATAATTTATTTCATTAAGTTGTGCTGAATCAGATGTAGCATCAATTCATTGTGCTTCATTAAATTTGAAATTAATCGTTTTGATGTAATTTTGCAGAATCGCTCAAAATTAAAGTTATCGAAGTATGATGATGAAATTAATAATTCAATAAATTCGAAACCAATATTATCAAAAAGTACTTTATCCTGGAATTTCATATTTATTGTCCATAAATAATAGATTGGGTGCTGACACTGATTGAAATTTTAATTAAATATGAAGCCAGTTTTCACTCAACAACAAACAAACAAGCAACACAAAAAAAACCTGGATGAAAGAACACAATAACTCGGTTGTATTTATTATTGTATTTGTTTCATCAATCAAAATTCAAACTTTTAATTGCTTTTGGGAGTAATTTGTTTCGAGGGTATATTGTTTCCCTTTTATGTCTGAAAGTATAAAATTCACAACATTTTATTTGAATGCATCATCATCATCATCATGTATAATAAAATAATACCATAAATGATTGATTTTTATTAATTCCCCTAAAGGTGTAATATTTTATATTTGAAAACATTTCAAACACCATATCATTTGATTGGTTTTCATTGTGTCTGGATTTTAAAATATATTTTTTTTACTTACTATTGTCGTAGAGCCAATCTCCATATTGGACTCGCAAGTCGGAATTTTTTGGATTTATTTGAACAACACGATGAAGTATTTGACCAGCTGCCCAACCACGAGACAGCTTCACTAACTCTAGATAAGCAGGTACAAAGCGTGGTTCGAGTTTAATACATCTTTCAAGTAAATGCACTGACTCGTCTGTTTTATTGCATTTTCTGCAAATAAAAAAAATGAAGAAGAAAAAATTTATTTTAAATGAGTAATCAATTACAAAAGTTTATAATAAAAAGAAAAATTTATTAACTCGCTTATTAAAACTTTGCATGATACTTTATTTAAAAGTTCGTTTCATTATGATAGAAAAAATAGAAAATTCTTCAATGAAATACGTTTTTAATTTAAAATATGAGTAAAAGACAACAATAAATTTTATTATAAAAAGGATAAAAAAATAAAAATAAATAACAAGGAAAAGTATTTTATAAAAGAATTTTTTTTCTATGTATATTGAAGTACTTTTATAATTATTTCAATAAAAAAATAAAAAAACGCACTTTAACAGGAAAAAAATATTCGCATAACTACCTCAATTTAACTATAATTACTTATTCCTTATTTTTTTTTATGCATTCGCTGCAACACTGTAAGCTGAAAACGCCCCGTAAGCCACCCCGCAAAATATGCATAGACTTAAAGAGAGATAATGTTCGAAATTTTTATCCAAATTAACGGGAAACACGGTAAAAATTGCTTTCATCAAACACCTTGTATACGTCAATCAAAGATCACGGTCGGTGGACCAAGTCAATTTGTACTGCGGGGCGTTTTCAATTCAGAGTGTATCTGAACTAAGGAATTTTTCATGATTTGTTTTTTTTGCTTGCACATTCCATTAATGATCAACACTAATTCTTGTAAATTTATTTTTAATCGTCCAGACTCAACACAAATTAAAATAATAATACAAAATATAAATATTTGAGAAAAAAACCTCACCTGTACAACCTGCCAAGATTATAATGAGCATTAATATGCTCTGATGAATAACGTATTGCAGCTAAAAAGTGTTGTTCAGCCATTTCAGGACTGTCAAGCAATGTGCCAAGATTATTGTGTGCACTTGCATAACTAGGCCATAATCGTAGCGCTTCATGATAATGCTTAATTGCTAATTCGGGTTCTGCTGAATCTCGTAAAAAATTTCCAAAATTATAGTGCATTTTGGCATTGTGTGGAAGAACTTTCAATCCAGCTCTGTTCCGTTTTTTGCAATGTTAATTATTATTATTATTATGTGGAAGGAAGAGGCATGGAATTATAAAGAAGGGGGAAAAATAATTAAATGGAATGATCATCTTATTTATGGTTGAGATAATAAATTATCATGTTGTGACTCGTATATTCATTCAATAATTTACCTTAATAAACTCTCTCTCGAGTTCCAGTCCTTATTTCTACTTAGTGTTTTGAAACAACCAGCTGTGAGCAGTAATATACTCATAATAATTATGATACATCTGGATTTAGGCAGAGATTCCCATAAATTTTGTGCTCCATATAAAGTTTGTAAACGAAAAAATTTTACCACTAGTTACAAAATATTTTTTATAAGAAAAAAAAAAATAATCGATTGCTCTTTATTTTATTAAAGTACTACAACGTTACAATTTCATAGAAAAAAACAATTAGTCTCCAATCGGTTCTCGGGAGAAGATACGGACCTTTGAAGTCACACGGCTCATTAAACGTTTTACCACGTCCGTTGACACCTTTTTTGCAGCTTGTAACCATAAAGCTGCGAAACTTTTATAGTTTTTGGCAACTTTCATGCTTTTTCTAAGGTTTCGCTTCACGAGGGCCCAATAAATTTCAACGGGTCTTAAATGTGGCGTGTTAGGTGGATTCGCATCCTTTGGCACAAAATTGACTCCCTCAGAGTCATACCACTGCAGCACATCTTTACAGTAATGGATGCTGGCTAAATCGGGCCAAAATAGTGTAGGAACAGTATGCGAACGTATAAACGGAAGAAGCCGCTTCTTCAAGCACTCTTTCAGGTAAATAGAGCCAGTCATTGATCCTTTAGCTATATAACTTTGACTCCTACGTCCACAGCTGCAAATGGCACTCCATACCATGTACTTTTTGGGAAATTTAGTCAAAAACTGGTATTTGAACTTCTTCAAAACACCAAAACGCTGCTGTGCTTTGTAATATGAGAGACCTGGGAGCTGTTTAAAGTCTGCTACAACATAAGTTTCATCGTCCTGGATGATGCACATTTTTCTTCCACGCAAAAACTGATCATATAGGCGTCTTGCACGCATTTTTGCTCGCTGAGCTTGTTTATCGTCACGATTGGCATATTTTTGAACTTTGTAGGACTTTATTCCATTGCAGCGAAGCACTTTTGCAACCCAAGTATGACTAACGCAGTGTTTTCCTGCAAGTTCGCGTAAAGACATCCGTGGGTTATTTTGAGCATCCCTTACCACCTTCCGCGCCAGATTTTCATTGACGAATCCACGTTTTCTACCACTTCCTTGTTTCCGGTCAATGCTTTTAGATTCTTTGAACCGTTTTATGACTCTACTCACTGTTACATGACTTGCGCCGACAATTTTTCCGATTTTGCGAAACGATAGTTGAGGATTTTCCAAGTATGTGGTGATTATTTTTTCACGGAATTTAATTTCACTGTCCATTCTCGGGAATTTTTTTTCCAAAAAATAAACAAATTACACATGTTTCTTATCAGTATTAGAATAACGTTTAATATCATAACGGGAATTTATATCCAACCATCAACATTCAAAAAATATGACCGTTACA